>JAQIYE010000350.1:0-13576 GCA_034699765.1 Xenyllodes armatus
CGGGTTCGAGTTAAAGATTATATTAAAGTAACGAAAGGATTGAATTGAAGGTAATATTTTAGTTCGATTTCTTGGAAAAGTAGCATCATCCAAAATGCCAAAAATTCGAGCTAATAAGATGCGGAAATTGGTCCAACTTTCAGAAACCATTTAAAGATGCAGAGAAAGAATAAGTTATAAATGAATTAATCCCTATAGTCCCATGATGACGAACTCGAATTCAAAGCTCCAGTGGTTTTAAACTGTTTTGGCTGATTTAAAAATGATTATGTTTTAAGTACTAAATCTCTTAAACTTGTCTCAACAACCTAAAGGATCAAAATCTAAATAAAGTCTTTTCCTGGACAAGGAAGGGCATATGAATGAGTGAATGAATGGTTCTAGATGAAGGACTAAGGACAAGGGCAACAAAAAGTCCTTAAAGCCCCACTCATCCATTTATCAACACACAAAAACTTTCTTTCTCTCTTCATCAGAATCACACCAAGAATACCCACCGAAAAAGTAGTTTCCGGGATCCGTTGTGTCCCAAGGAGGAAACTAATAATAAAATCATAGGGTAGACCCATAGCTCAAGATCTTATACATATCGGCCTTATTCTTGGTGAGAAATGGACAAGGAAGTCGTAGTTTTCAACTAAATTATCTTTTCGGTCTACAGAAAAGTAGTATACGTAGATGGACCCGAGGAAAAGCTGTAAGATGAGACAAAAAGTGTTGGCAGAATTTAAAACGAAATTATGGAAATGAGACCTTAAAGACCTTGGCTTTGACTTTGAGGAGAACTTTTTGGTGAACTTGGTTCTCTGGATATGGGTAACTGCAACCGAGACCAAGCCTTTAAGTTATAAGTATAGTAGAGATGAGAATGATATGGTCCATTCATACTTGTGATTTTGAGCATAAGTTTTTTATAGTTTTGAATCACCTTAATCTGGACAGTTAAAATCTCATTTAGTCATCAAAATCTTGCATTTTGAGGCTGTTAGTCATTAATACGCGATCAAACTTGTCTATATTGCGGATAAAAGTTCAAGTTAATAAAGCGGTATATAGAATACTCAATCAAAGTTCCTAAAGCTCAAGTTACGCCACTGAGAATCAAGGTCTACTAAAACCGTGAACGATCCCCAGTGACAAAAATCCCCTTCTTACTTTTATCTTATAAAGAAATTACGTTGATCCATGAATAACAAAAGCTTTTTCATTTTGATCTGATTCCAATCCTCACCAGGATTCCCCTCCTCTCATAGCTTTATATAAGGATTGAATGAATGAGAATGAATGGAGAGGGGAAAGCACTTTGGGTAAATGACATTATATTTTTGAGGGAGAGAAAATCCTAGTGACGCCGGGCCAAAAGGAAACTTCTTCCACCCTTGAAATTTTACATTTTACTCAGCTTCAGATCCGGAGTCGTACAAATGTCGAGCCCGACTCCAGTAGTACTGAAATTTCGATTCTTAAATGTTATAATCCTCATCGTATATTATTCCTTAATGTCTCCAATCAAAGTCGGAAAATTGCCGAATTTGAGAAATTATTAGTGTAACTTTGATAACCAAACTTTGAGGCCTCGAGTCGAATTCACAGATTCTATTCCGACTATACAATAAAATACCTTCCGGTGTCGGACCGTGACTTTCTAGTTTAAATCCGATTCGGGTATCTTTCATCAGGGAAAGACCATTGAGATCCAGACTCACCCTTTAGATCATGATTTGGGTTGTCTTTAATAGTATTGACACTTTGAATAGATTAGGAGGATACCCAATGGATTGCATATACCACATCCCACAGAGTCCAAAAAGACTACTTTCACGGTGGTGGGATTTGAGATTTTGGGGTTATTTCCCCCGGTTTTAGGGTTTCTTGGGAAATCCCCAGAATCAGGGAGGAAAATCGAATGAGGTAACTATAATGCCGGATTTATGGTCGTCACTTTCATTTCATCTTCAGTTGTTTTCCATCTTCGTTTCGACTCGCCTTCAGTCCTTAAGTTTATAGTTATCATTAACTATAAATCGATAAAAGCACCAGCAAGTACTTCCTTCGAGCTTCACTTCCTCAAAAAGTTGAACCTGGTTCAACTTTGGATTTCACGTCCTCTTCACTTAATTTCTTCCTTTTTCACCGACTTTAAATGGGTTTGGTGAAAGTGAGGGGAAGAGTAAAGCAAGTGAGGAAGCACGAAGGAAGGTCGGAGGAAGTACGAGTGATCACTTTCGACTATAAATTTGAAAAGTGACGAAGGAAGTGAAATTCTCGAAGGAAATGAAAAGGAAGTGACGACTATAAACCCGGCATTAATGAGCAAAATAAAATGATATTGTGCATCACTTCCGGTCTCTTCCATCATAATGTATGCACACAAATAAATGATCCTCCTGCTCTAGTTACATGGTAAACCTTCTCAAGGAACCTCCTTGAAAGACACAGATCCATGTGAATTTAATTAATCTTTGTCAGATCTCAAATATTTTTGGACTTATTCCTCTGATGAATTTCAACAGTGTAGGCATTTGGATATTTTATTTTGATTGTTTATTCATTGAAATCCTTGATTTATGAGGAAATACTCAAAGGAGCAATGATGAGGGATGAGGGAAAAGTTTTTAAAGAATGAGAAATTCAATTTTTGAAATGCTCTGAATTAGGAAATAACCAAACCACCACAAAACACCTACGTTTAGTTGAGACAAATTCTTGGATATTTGAAAGAAAAAGTGTCCGACCTTCAAAATGTTTTCATCTTTGCTTTGTTTTAGTCCGGAAATTGGGGTTAATTTACATTACACAACAAATCTAAACTATGTATTTCTAATATTTGTAACAAAATCAAGTTCATGGAGACTTGTAAACATTTTGACGAAGAAAAGTGTGAAATATCTCATTTCATCACTATACGTATCATGGCCATGAGCCATGTCCTCAAATAACCACAAAAACAGACCTCTAAAAATGCATATCTTCACGGAATTACAATTGAATGACTATTGCTGACCAGAGATGATTTAGTGTGACGATCAAGGAGGCTGACAAATTCTAAATAAAACTCGACTCAGCTCATCGCAGAAGCAATTTTATGTAAAATAGTTTAGTTATGGCTAACTTCTAAACAAAAACACAGATTTTTTATAAAGTTACACGAACGAGCTATTTTTTACGGTTAAGAAGAATCACACTTTTTGTTCAATTTTAGTGTTGAGAGTAGGACAGCTTGGGTTTAGGTTTAGGTTAAGAAGAATTTCCTGATTATGGTTCTTTTTACCCTTGAACTTGTCATGGTTTTTGTCAACCAAGCATGGAAAATACATGTTTTTCTTGTTCCAACTTTAGTTTCAAAGGAAATAACGTAACACATGTCATGTCTCTACGTATTATGGGTCAAGAAAAGAAGTAATGAAATGATTTTGCAAAAATTTTGATGAGTTCTCTTTAAATCACTATACTTTGAGAAATAGGGTTAAGGGTCATTATAATAGAATGCGTCCCAAATCTCATGTGGGACAAATAGCTCATATTGACATTTGCACACCTTCATCACAGTCAATTTTAATTTTTCCAGTGCCAAACTTTGATATTGTGAGCCCAAGGATCTTTCACCGTAAGATTCGGAGAAAACCAAGTTTCAACCATGACCAAAGGTCAATTCTGAGATCTCCTCACTTTGACCCTGACCTAGACCCTCATCATCATGATAATAAAATCATACAAATCCATGGCCTTGGACAAAATTTCCACCTTCGTCTTCGTCCTAATCCAAATTTGATCAGTTCTCCTGAATTCCTCCATCTCTTCCGACATCATAATCATTCTGTTCAAGTCCTTCCAGATTCTCTCATTAAGAAACACCTCAAGTGTTTTTATCACGGAAGTATTGTGGAGTTGCCCACTGTGACTGTGGCCCATCATCCTAATGAGTCACGAAGAGGAGGTCCTCAAGATCGAGTTACTGAGAAAAGCCAGATCAAATCAGGACTTGTGGCATTGGACCTCTGTGATGGAATGGTAAGTGAATTTTTTATTTAAATCCGTTATAAGCTCATCCCAATTTGTAGCCCAAACGAGTCCGAGTCAAGACGTGAGTCTTTAATATTCGAGACTCGAAACATGACTCGCGACAACGTAAATTCTTTAGGGAAAGCGCTGAAATCGAGACTCGTCCTACTCGAGCCAGGACGTCTCATACTTTAGGATCGGGTCAAAAGTATTTGTTTAGGGAAGTCACATATGAATATTCCATGTTTTACCTAAATAAAATGTCCTCAAGTAAAGAAGGTTATAAAAGGTCCTTGTCAGCGTGTCTCAAGTCTCAAGTCAATTTTTTGGCAAAAAAACAAGAAAAATTGCAACAGGACACCATAATAAGGAGGAAAAATATATCACGCAAACTTATTAAAATGACATGGAATGAATATTATGACTGTTATGAGAGAGAGAGAGAATGGATGAGGTCCTTGACCAACAAAACAGGACTTTTGTAGCATTGTAGCACAAGTCTTTAAAAATTAAAAGATAATGAATGAAATGAGAAAATGTAGTTTAAATGATACAATTAGAGAGAGGGAGATGGATAATGTGAGAGTGTCCGGAAGGGTGTGATTATGAGGAAAGGAAAATCTAAGCCAAAAACACAATAGAATTCAGGAACCAACGATACACCTTTCCTTTGAACACAGAAAAGCTCTCCAAATTAACAATAATCATCGCTAACTATGTAGTTAAGAAAAAAAGGGAGGCTGGTCATGAGGTCATCTTAGGTCAAAACTTGATCTCATAATTTCAATCTTTATGATTTATCGAGGGAGATTTTTAGGAAGCTATCACAAATTTAAAAGCTCAATTTCAAATAGACCCGAACAAAAAAGTCTTTTGACATCTCCTAATGAGCAAAACTAACATTAAATATAAAAGTCTCAACTCCCGTTTTCCCTTGAAAATGAGTCGTCATTCAATAATTAAGGGACTCCAATAACTCATGGTTATTGCAGTTGATGAGTGTGTCAAAATGAACAAACCCTTAGCTTAGAATTTCCTTCCTTCATAATTATAACATTATGAGTTCAGTGAACGTATTCGTTTGGCTGACACTGACAGTTTGTCATTTTACAAAATAGTTGAGTCCACTCACCTAGTTCACAAAAAGAATTTATTATTTCTTTTCAAGGGAAAAGGCTAGGGCATTTCCCTTTCTTCCTTCCATAGCCTTTAGCTTAGCCTGGGATGCAATTTCTAATAGTATAAAGTTACAGTTACAGATAATACTTCAAGGGAAAAATGAAGAGAGAATCCTCACAACATAACACAATCATCTAGTGCCGTTTTTGACTGGCTCTAATTAGTCATTGTTATTATATTGTTATTGTAGCATTTCTTGTAAAATTTTCACTTTCATTTGTGTGAAACTTTCATCTCCTTTACTCCTTCAACTCTTTCTTCAGTTGAATATGAGTTGAGTTGACTGACTCCAATTTGATTGAGTGTCATTTCCAAATAAATGACAAAGAGTCAAACGTATTACCCTTAGTTCCCATTTCCCCATTTCATTTTAATTAATGAGAAAAACTTGTCGAGTTATTTTTTTTAAATTACAAAAAAATGCTTCGTTATTGATGAGCTTCAGTTTAAAAATAAATACTTAAAGACTCCACCAAAATCTGATCTATCGTAAAAGTTTAATGTGAATTAAAGATGTTTGAATTAAATTCTGAACAGAAGATAAATGATGCACTACAAATTTTAAATGTCGATCTTTTTATGCTGAAAATTTGGCAAATCCTTGAGTTCAATTTTAATTCACAGAAGGGCTTTATCATCCCCACGGATGGAATCTCAGAGGATCATTATGTTATTCATCCTATTCCTGGAAGGTTCAGAGGAAAAACCAATGATGATCTTGAGTCCCAGAGGCACTTTTTATGGAAACGACCCTCTGGGGGTCTATTATCAAAGATAACCCATGGAGGTTCAAGGGAGGGTCATCATGGTCCTCAACCCTCAGGAGGGTGTTCTCACCACGATGAAAATGAAATGAACAGAGAAAAGGGCTATCCTGCGACAAGGTCAAACCGAAAATCTCGACATACTCGAAGTACTAGTAAAGAACGGCTTCATCATGACCCTGACCCTTTCCCATACAGACCCTTAAGCATTGCCTCAGATTCATATTGGTACAGGTATAGAACAAGTGAGTCACCGCCCTTGAGCACCCCTTTGGGTCATCAAGGTTCATCAGAGTCTCAACTTCGATTATCCGATGGACTCCATCCCAATAATCATCCATCAAAACATGAATGGTCTAGGAGCATTTCAATATATGAGTCTCCAGAGGATGGGACCTCTGAGTCAAGGTTTCCATTTTATACGCAAAGGTCAGGGTCAGAGTCACGATGGTATCCATTCCCATCTCTGCCCCAAGAACAACCCCGAGATGATGGGAAGGAATCCATTGATCGAGCAATCACCGGGTCATTTGGTGGGACCCTTGGAGACTCTTACTACCATCAACTGTACAATTACACAGGAGGAGGAGGGGCTGATAATAGGAGAGGTCGTGGGGATGAGTCAATTTTTGGTTCTGGATGGAAATCCTCATTAGACTCTGACCCAATGACCATGAGCCCATCAGGCTCTGCTTACACTCAAAATACAATTTCAAAGTTAGACAAAATTGGGACTGTTGCAACTACGGAGTCAATGCACATTACAATCGAGACGGCAGTTTTTGTGGATAAGGACCTTTATAAACATATGGAGACAAATTTTCCAGATGATACTCAGGAGGAAGTAAGTTTAATTTTGATGGTTCAATTTCTTTGAATTCCGCCTTCTTGACCTTATGACCTCTCAAACCCATAGGTCACCCGGATCGTGCTGGCCATGATCAATGCGGTCCAACTCTTATACTCTGACCCATCCCTGGGTCATAGGGTTGATTTTGTCCTCAAGAGACTCGAGGTCTTGAGTTCAGATCCTCCAGGACTCCTCCGACAATTTGACATTGATCGTTACCTAACCAATTTTTGTAAATGGCAAAGGAATGAGAATCCAACGAGTGATAGTGACCCACTCCATTGGGATCATGCTCTTATGTTAACTGGACTGGATTTATATGTGGTTCATCAGTCTGGAAAAATTTCTAATCAAGTGGTTGGATTAGCTCCAGTGGCTGGGATGTGTACAAGGTCAAGTTCTTGTACTGTGAATGAGGGTCGTCATTTTGAGTCTGTTTATGTGATGGGTGAGGGTCGGATCAAATAGTGCTCAACAGTTTATTATTCAATGATGATTTAATGTCCCCCTATTCTAACTTACTTTCAGCTCATGAATTGGGTCACAATCTTGGGATGAGACACGATGGTCCACAAGCTGAAAATGAGTGTGACCCAACGAGGTACCTCTCCTCTTAAATTTTCTTTGATGAGGTTACAGGAAATGATGGCAATATTTACAAAATCCTTTCGCATTTCTATGTTTTTCTCATGAAAATGTTCACAAATGATCACTGATCAGTCATATCATGAGTCCAACCCTTGGGAGTGGAAAAATTACATGGAGTCCCTGTAGTAAGAGATATCTCGACATGTTCCTTGAGACAAGTCAATCCAAATGTCTCTTGGATAAAGGGACTCCAGAGTCAAGGTTGGACCATGATGCGGATGGGAGACTTCCTGGAGAAAGATTTGATGCAGATCGACAATGTAAGACACTAAAAATGAACAAATTCCAAAATTTGACTGAACTCATTCATATTTGTATCTTTTGTTTTAAATTTCAAATTTAAAGGTGTTTTAAAATATGGCCGGGGGAGTTTTCATGCTGTTCAACAACCCTTAGAAGATGTTTGTCGTGACCTTCATTGTCGACGAGAGCATTATACTTGGACGTCTCATCCTGCCCTTGAAGGGACATTTTGTGGACTTGACAAGGTCAGTATTATGGACTTGACAAGGTCAGTATTATGGACTTGACCAAGATGAACTAAAATTTACGATTTGACCTTAAATATTTTCCTCTGCCTCTCCAGTGGTGTCGAGCTGGGAAATGTCTCCCAAAATATTCTCACTCCACCACATTGTCTTCCAATCCCAAATCCTCCTCCAACTACAACCATCCCTCAGCCCCTCAAGGTCATGACCCTCCTGGATACTTTAATAATTATCTGGGAGAAACAGAAACAGCTGCCTACTCAACTTTAAAGGCACTGGATGGGGGTTGGGGGAAATGGTCACCATTTACAGATTGTTCCTCTGCGTGTCTCTATGCATCTCCTGGGGCCGAGGGGGATGGGACCACATTTGAGAAGGGTTCAACCGGGATCCGACTTGCAGCTCGAAGATGTGATAGTCCAAGGTATATAATAGAAGTGACATTGACATTTTCATTGGACACTTCAGCAAGAGCAAGGTTTGACATTGGATTTCTTTTTCTGGAAATTTAATTTAATTTAGGCCAGAGAATGGTGGGATGCAATGTGGTGGTCTTGACCGTCGATATAAAACTTGCAATTTAGCTCAAGTAAGCTATGTGTATATCTTACCAGCTTCTTTTAAAGATGTCCGTATATAACATGGTTGGTAAACATTTTTCTTACAAATTGAACGCAATTTTTCTTTAATCCAAGATCTGTCCCCCATCCGCACCCCATACAACTATCAGTCAATATGCGAGTGAGGTGTGTCAAAGGGCTGCTGTGGTTGACACTGAGCTCACGGGTCATGGATTTATGACAAATACAAATGATCGTGAGAAATAAAATGAAATTTGGCTGTACAAAAAAAATAAATGATTGATTATGATTACAAATTTCATAATTTCAATTAATTCTCTTATTTTCATTTTGATGACCACTGAATTAGCTGAAAGGGCATGTTCTGTTTGGTGTGAGACTGGAGGAAGGACAGGGTCACGAAGTCGTGGGTGGAGCTTTCCAGATGGGACTCGGTGTAAATTAGTTACGAATCCTGAGGCCTCAACATTTTGTGTTGCTGGAAAGTGTCAGGTAGCAAAAAGTAACCATAAATGTTTTTTTTTGAAAAAGACCTAAACCTGGTAAACCTGAGGAAAATCGAAATATTTTGAATCAGGAGTTTACATGTGATCCGGAATCTCATTATGGTCTTTCGGATGAGGAATGTGTCCAGGGGAGTGGTTTAAGCCCATTGGGGGTCACTTCCTCCAGAAGATCCTCTAAAGCACATTCATGGTTTGGTCACCCATCATCACTTCATAATATTGCTGAGGTCCCCTCTTACTTTGGGGCTACATCCGATGGGCTCTGGGGCCCTTGGGTCACACAAAGTGATTGTAAATTAACATGCCTTGCTCCAGCCAAGGGTCTGGAACTTGTTAAACGAATTTGTTTACGGGAAGGAGTTGAAGGGATGAACCTCCCACATTGTCCAGGTCTCTCTGTCTCTGTTCGACTATGTAAACCAGATTCAAAAACAGTAAGGAATATTTGTAGGAACAATCAAAGACCAGGTCATGAATTTTTGCAAATTTTTCACAATGAAGTCTTTGATATTGAATTTTACAAAAACAGATCCTTGAAAAGGGTTGTTCAAGGCTTCAAACTCCATTTGAGTTTGCAACACTAATTTGTACAAAATACTCTGATAAGGTCACTGGGCTCTCTGGGATTGGGATGCAACTTTCTCCAACCAAAGGTGAGTTTCTTATATTTTAATTTTTTCGAGTTTAGTAAGTTGCTGTAACTGACCATAATTAAATAGATGACCCGGATCGACCCTGTCGGATCGGATGCCAAGACTCTGCTCTTTCCTATAGATTTTATATGGTTAATGGAGAGGAGGGTTGGTTTCCGGCTGGGACGGATTGTTCAAGGGGTGATCCAAGCCGGAAGGCCTATTGTCTGGGTGGAAGATGCGTTGTAAGTATTCGTTCAAAATCGAGTCCGAGTCCTTAATTTTGAGACTCATACACTTTCTGACCCAGTTCTGTAAAACAATTTCTTTAAAAGGGTTTATTTTTGGTACATTAGGACTTTGGTCAGGATGATACACCAATTTATAAAATAAGTTCAAAAATCCTTGGCCGTTTTGAGTCCTTTTACTTGAGGAGGAGACGAAGAAAAAAGAGAGGGCTCAGAGCATTAATAGCATCCTCAGGTCAAATCCAAGGTCAAACTACGGACCAAGTAAGCCTAAAACTTGACGAGATCGACCTTCGAGACCTGATACGAGAATTTTCTTCTCTGCACGAAATCGAAATCGGTAAAGAAAGTTCTTGGAGACGCTTAAGATTTTCTTAATTCATTATTTTTATGACATGTAATATCAAGGTTAATTGATGTGATGGTAAATTCATTATGAGCAATAATGATTCTCTCTTTACAGGCAATGGTTCTCAGGTCAAGGCTCAAGTCTCTCAACCCCAAAGTCCCAGAGATCATCTTGGATCCCGATGGTCCTTGGACCTCAGTCATCCCGTCCTCCTGAATCAGGATGATAGCCTTAGCAGTGAAAGTAATTCAGATTTTAGAGTTGGAACTAAAAATGTGAACCTTACTCTCCCATCATCATTAACCTTGACCTTTAATGAGGAGCTAAAGAACAATAACTCTGTTCCCCTACTCAAAACAGAACCTTTCATGGAATTGGAAGGGACATTTTATGAATGGAGAAAAATTGTCTCTGACTGCTCAGTCTCTTGTGGCTCAGGTAATTAGTGGGTTTATAAAAGTCAAATAATCTATTATGAAAATTTCGAAGTAAGTTTACGAAATCATGACTCAGATCGAACTCTCTTGTGCCGTTGTGCCCCTGGTTTTCACTCTGGATAATTTAAAGTCTTTGTCCTTTTAAGGTGTGCAAGAAATAATTATTCAATGTGTGTCTGGAGATGAAGTTGTGCCTGATGAGTCCTTGTGCAAGGGACACCAGAAGCCTCCAGGGAAGACTGGATATGAACGTTGTTGGAGGCCATCATGCCGTCCACATGAAGCTGGACGAGGGTTCCTAACTAAATGGTTTCTACAGCTTGCTGGTCCGAATCCTTTTTCAGTAGTAGGGCCATCATCGTGACCTTGGAAGGAGTTTAGGCCACGTCATGAAGGAAATTGATGAATTTCTAATTTTTAAATGTATGAATTTGAGATGACAGAGTGAATGAAAAGCTAAAGTTTGTATAATTTTTGTTGAAAATCATGCATGTGAATTTTATCTTTTATGTATGTGATTGTGATACTTCTTTTGAGGGGTTGAGGGGCAAAAAGAGAAATATGACCAATACCAGTAAATACCAGTGAACATTAGTAATATTTTAGAAATTTTGATTTACATTTTATTGTGATTGTTGTGGTAGTAAATTGTTGTTGAATGACTAAATTAATTTTCAAAGACCTGAATTTGGTATTGGGTTGGATGCGATGCGTGTATTTTGGATTCACATAAAATTTCTCATTATGAATGAAATACAGCTACGTGGAATGTCAGTAACGAGGAGTCAAAGGTCAAAATAGGCAATTTCCAAATTACTTGCCACTGAGTTTCCCAATGTTATCAGGGAATTGTCCTTTCCAATTTCCTGGAGGATTGTAATTTGCTACGACGTAGGTACTCCCTTTCTTACTTGTTGCCTTTGCCACTCCAACTTCCTTGGTTCCCTTCCAAATTACTTGGGTAAAGTGTCCTATTTGATTTTGATTTCAAAAATATGATGTTTATACAATTATCTTGTTATTGGCACAAGTAAGACAGGACTATTTTAAATACAAATTTCCTCACCAGTCCCTTTTTGAACATCCATCTTTTTCCAATCAAATAGTTTGATTTCACTATACCTGGTTTAAGTCAACAAAATGGTTCAAGGTTAATCCTTTTAACCAACTTTTACCTAACTGGAATTATTTATTTATTTTTGGACAAATGAGTACCATTGATCCACGGCTGTCTTTCCATCAGGGACATCATGACTTCCCCAATAAACATTTTCTCCATAAGTGGACCAAGGGCTATGCTCCATTGAGTCTTTGGCAGCAATTTTATTAGCCCATGACTGAGCAACTTCACAAAGCTATTGGATCGATCCGATAAAATTAACCAAACAGAGAAATGAAAACTTTTCGTTGTTAGGAATGGGAGACATAAAACGCCATGTACAAGGTCATTAAATTAAAGGTCAGAGGTGATAGGTTACCTCTTTGCTAATAACCAGAGGAGGGGCTCCATGAAGGGCCCGGTAGTCATTGTGAGCCTTCAAGCACTGTTGAATAAATTTGTCATCTGTCGTACACTTTGTCTATAAGTGAGCATCAAAATAGAATTCAGGAAAACGATGTTTTGAAATCATGAAATAATTTCAGGAAGAATTTGAGTCCAATTCCACTTGCATCTCAACTCACCTTTGGAATATTTTCTGGCTTTCCTCCTGAGCCTGAGGATGATGAACCTCCTCCTCCTCCGCCAGTGGTTGTAATCGTTTGAGTCTTGACCTTTGTTCCAGTTGATCCATCATCATAGGTCTCAGTCGTTGTGGTTGTGATGGTCTTAACGACTGTACCCTTTTAAAGGATAAATTTAGGGTTTAAGGAAACACGTTAATTTTGGCAAGCTATGATGATTGATGGAAATTCGGAACATATTTTCGACGAAAACTGTCTAAGGATCTCGAAATGCCCGAAATGAAAATGAGGACCATAAACTTACATCCTTCTCTGTTTTTACTTTCTCCTCAACATTTTCCTTTGTGGAAACAACTTTCTTCTCAACCATTTTGAGAGTGAGGGCTAACTAGAGGTTCTTGTCCCTTCAGGAATTCGTTCAACTTGGGATTTGGTAACTTTTCATACCAATGCAAATAAGTTTTTAGGATGAAATTTTGAGAAGGCTCAAAACTCAAAATGTGAAAAGCTGATTTTTGTTAAAAAATAGAATGTCGACCCTACTTTGGCATTAGATCAGATTCATTACTTCAAGCTCAAATAAATAAGTTAGATCTTGGACCATGCCAACATGGATCCTTTGACTCGATTTGATTTGCGGTTTCCTTTATGATCTGTCTGGGTATTTATATCGCGAATAAATCATTGGCGATTGGTGAATTTGAGATAATTTTGTCAATTATCAGGGATCCGGAGTTTCTTCTTGGAATGAAGATGGGTCATGACCTCACATAATTTTCTGACGAATGGATCAATTACTTTTGGGACCGGATTTCCTTTGAAAGTTAATAAAAAGTCAACAAAGAACAAAGAGTCAATACAGTATGGGACACATCTAAACAAAATTGATTGATATTTGAAATTGATAAAGGTCCGGATCCAGGCTCTATTTATTTTAGGCCATTAATTTATCCATGGGAGTTCAATGGGATTAAATTCTGCTGCTATAATAAATCATAACCATAAGATAATTCTTTTCCAGGATACATTCAAGCTCCATCATAAATCACATATACATATGTATATTGAATCAATATTTAGGTGTCGCATTCCAAAATGTATTAGCTCTCAAACAAACGACTTCACCCCGATTCCGATCCTATTGGCAGTACCAAATTATGGGTGGACTCTTGAGTCCGAGTCACTAAAAGGAATCGAGTCGAGTATCAC
>JAQIYE010000351.1:0-13571 GCA_034699765.1 Xenyllodes armatus
CTACGACATACTTCGTTGATATAGCCATGTGGTCCATGGCCCCACAACAATCCACTCAAACCTCAATACCTCATCAGATCAAAAAATGTGTATTAATAGCCATCTCATTATCCTATAAAAATGTAATCTTATAGAAACGGGATTTCATCTTGTCTCGTCTTCAGAATTTTTCAAAGTTTTTGAAACATCAAAATAATAGTCTTGTTTTTCTTCTCCTTGACCAGTAATCTTGACTTGACTGGACTAGACTGGATCAAACAAAGTCTTAGAGACCTTTTAGGAGACGGTTTTGATCAAGATGAAGGACTCACTCTCAAGATTTCATTAGGACGCCATTATGTCAAGGATTGAAATTTGAGAAGTTGTGATGTGATTGAATGACAAGGAAAGGTAAAAGAAGTGGAGACTTTCAAGGGTCCCAAAAATATTTCATTTGATAAAATAAAAACAATAATAAGAAGGAAGATTTTTGTTATAATACAATACATAGAATCCCTGGGTTAAATTCCCTTCCCAGCCCACACATGTAAAAAATGAAAATGACCCTCAAATTATGGGAGCTATGAGTGGGGCTTGGGTTGGTTCCGAAATTGTGGCGAATTAAATCGAATTGATTACAAATCCAAAGTTTGGATCTGCAAAAAAGACCTGAATATTCCAATTTCCGAAAAATTTTAATATTTTGGGAAGACCTGGCGTTTTTAACTTAAATATCCCTTAAACCTTCTCGAACTCAAACATTTCATTTTCCTGTACAACTTAATTGGTCCACTTTGTCAAAAAAAGAAGAAGATTCTAAACTCAATGTTAATACACCAAACAAAATATAACGAAACCTTGTCTTTTGTAAACCAAGCACCAAAAACATTGTTACAGATTAGGTTGAACATTAGAAAGGAGGAACCTTGTATAAGTTTAACGTGTATATCAATTAGATGTTGGGATTTTCAGAAGGAATCAAACTCAAATCATTTCCAAATGTTGAAAAAAAAAACCTTAGCCACGGCATAAGGGGGTTGTTTCTTAATTTTCTTCGTTTTTGTTATTTAAAAAAGGCATGGGATCGTCTGGTTCCCTGCTGGTGTGACTCATGTAATTAGTGACAGACAGCCACATAGAGTTGATGGCTCTTAAATACTGAAAAAGGTCGACAAGTCGTCCTTCCGTTGGTTCAGGGACTCGGAATGAGTATTTTCATATGCTGAGGACGAAGGGTGACAAACATCCGGGGAAGGAAGGGTCAGTTGCTCAGGGTCCTCCTAATGACAAGACAGAAGTGACAAGGGAATTTAAGACAAATCCTACAAGTAGTGTAGCAAACTGACTATTTTGTGTAACTGATCTTCATTTTAGCTTATTTTGTAATTTGAGAGGACTAATAAGGCATGAAACCAGGGGTCAACCATGTAAAATGAAGGGGAGCCATACCAGCGGACATGGGCTATATTTTAAGGTGATAGTTTTGAGCCCTCAACAAATGCTTTTAAGAAAAATCATCATCAATTACAAAAATTATAATTTGTCTTAGAAATACTTAGATCGCAAACCCTGCAATATTTGAAAAAAATTGTTCAAATTTGAAAAAAAACTGTATGACTATTTTTTTTAAAGCATCTGTACTTCCTTTAAAGCGATCTTGGATGATGTGAAGATTCATAGGGAACCAAAAGTTGTGTCATTTTTTTGTCACCCAGGGCCTGGCCACGAGTATGTCCTGAATATTTTACCCTGTGATTATGGTCCCTTCGGTGGGGTTTCCGGTGGTGATACGGTGTCCACAGTCCACCCACTGGCGCCTTCGAGTGATTTATGGAATCCTTGTTCTTTCATACATACATAGAGACTTAACAGGTCACACAGTTAAAATTTTGTGGTCTTGTACAGGATTTTACACATTACAATTTATGGTCATATCCAGAGTTAGTCCAGGAAGGTTATATAATGTACACTTAATTATGTGATAATGCCAATTTCTGAGAATGGGTGGATCGCTTCAACTTTGCTTTCACGCACACGGGAGTATAGGAAGCACAGAGATGGAACTTGACCTTGTTGCTAATCACAGTCTTACTGATCGATACGTCAAACTATGAAGAATTATGCAGGGTTAATATTCAACCAATTTTGAAGATTCTTTCTGATCTTGAGTAGTAAGACAATTTTATTAGCCGTTTCTGAAAATCAATTAAAAGAAATATCTCACGGGCAGGGGTTCCTCTGTTGGGATTACACGAGGACATTATATATACGCATTTTCTCATTCTTTTCTTTTGTCATTTTTCAACTCAAAAATTGTTTCATTAAAAAACCTTGTTTGGTTAGTTAACTTGATGCAAAATAAATTTTGTAGAAATTTATGTTTAGAGGAAAGATCTCCGGGCAGGAACATGTACAAGTTTGTAACATAAAATATTATACAAGTGCCAACAACATGTAAAACTCAAAATGGTCAAACCTTTAATGTGTCTGTGTAAGATCTAATCATTTGACATTCGCCTAATGGACGTCATTGAGGACTGGGCGTAGTAAAACAGTACTGAATTAATTTTTGAGAATTACTAATTATTTTGACGTAGAAATATTATTATTTGCTGGGCTCGATGTTCAAGTCCTCACATTTGAATTTTCAAATCGATCATAAGGTGCTCAAGTTTTCAAATCTATCATATTTTGCTTAAGTTTGCTCATCAAATCTGTTTAGCGTTGCAAACGTAGATGAACTATCCATGCTAGGATCTAACATTTTTTGACTCGCAAGTCAACAAATTTACAGTTCAAAATTTCAGTCCTAAGGTGTTTTTCAGTATCGAAGGGCCTTATTTTGTGATTGCTCATACTAAATGTTTTATCGTGGCAGTGTAGATTCCTTGTTCAGCTCGTGTATTTATGTGCAATGAATTTCCAGTTGGTATTATTATTTAAATGAGTCAGACGTCCTGGAGCTAAACATGGGTTTTATAGACACGAACAATAATCGATCATATCAAAGCAAACATTCCTTAAGTTGATGTAATGATGATGATATGTTGAATATTTGAAATGATGATAGAATCGGCTTCTCATTTCTATTTGTATTAATCCATTTCTACATGTTATTGTTTTCCTGGGCCTTCACTTAAATATTAACGAAGTAAAGCTCGGAGGAACTTATGTCATTATGCCTATAATAATAGCCGACCCGAAATTATAATTTCTCCAAAGATTGTACTCATTCATAATTACCAATTTTTTTTAAATTGGACAAGGGAGACCTTGTTGGTAATTATGTCAGGAACTAATAAAAGGGAAATCACATATTTTTCCTGAGTTCGATTATAAAAGTTCCCAGTGGTTCTGCTTACTCAGATAATAACGGCAGGATTGATAACTTCAGTGGCTGGTAGGATAACAAACATAAACAAATAAATGTTTCGGTATCTATTTGACTCTATAAACTCTATATCGGTGTCGGTCTATTTGAAAAGCCTTTGATCCTGGATACTGTATACGTGAGGCCAAACAAATTTTTAATTCCAGACTTATCAAAGTAAATTGGGAATGATATCGTATCGATGAAAGAGGAAAAATACCGATTTCTGTTAAATCAACATGAGAACTCACGTTTTTAAAAACAATTTCCCTAACTCGAAATCCGAAATTAGGAAATCCATATCCAAATGTACCATTAATACACGAACACATGCTATCACCTCGCCAGTCAAGCCAGACAGCTACAGAATAAATCCATGTAATGCTCAAATCCAACGAATCATTCTCTAATAATTTGTTTCTCAGCTGGAGAAAGTAAATAAAACGCCTTGTTCTCAAAGATGACTTTGGAAAACTTTCAAAGGGATGATCTTGATTTTATCGAGCATGACGTTATTCTTAACAACTTATAAGTTAACCTTCATCACGTTCATGATATCTGGATTCATTACGTTTACCTGACATATGACCTCACTACATGAGAATATTAATGGTTTATCAAGCGACCTTGTAATTTGTACTTGAATAGATATCGATTAATTTTCAAAATTTTGATGATTTTAATAATGTAGTCGCTTAGTTATTTCCAAAAAAATTACAAAATTAAACCAACATTTTATATCGAGCTCAACTACTAAGATATCCATTGATCCGCTTTAAAATCCATTCCACAAATTCACCAGAATTAGACAATAAAAACTCGTTAAAGGGTAAATAATGGTTCTCAATTTAATTTCACTTAATTTTTTTTCGTATTCCCTTCCTCAGTTTCAATCTAAATAGGGTATAATAATTAAAAGGCTTAAATACATAGAATGAAGGCGTGTGTTTTATGGGTCTTAAGGAATCATGTACGTGTTAAGGTGCTCGAATCGTGTTGGATTGATAACTGTATTAACCTAAATGCTTGAATCATGAATGTTAACGATTTTATCTTAATATCCTTGGGTACATACAAGTTTTGAATCGACCCTGTCTGAATCTACCCGAACGCAAATCTGCCTTCGAATGTACTACAATTCCGGCTCGAATCGTGCATTGACCCTAAAAAACAGTTCGGCCCATTCTATCCAGAACCCAGCTTGTGCACTATGAACGGCACCATCCCATGAGAGTCCTTTTCTGGCTCATTCATTCAGCCTGGAAGAAAACAATGGGACAATGTGAATTGAGGAGATTTTGTTTGTGTGCCAATAAATCAGTCACACACTTTTGTATAGGTTCAGAAACACTTTGAGTTTCGATTTTGAATCCAAGCATACTACTAGGTATGCATACTTTTTTTGGAAATTAAAGTAGAAGCTATGCTATAAACAAACTAAGCAGAAGGGCCAGTATGCAAATGAAGTGAGGGAGGACCCCCAAAAATAATTTTATTTTAAACTTTTTAAGGGGACAATAAAAAAGGGACATTCATTCTAAACACAAAACAAGCTCAAGCTCAATACACACACATTTAGGTGGTTTAGGCTTTGTATAAAGAAATGAAACCTTGGGATATTGTCGCATTTGTTTTTAAAAACAAGTCTGATGAGCAAGCCTTAGAAGAGTCCTCAACAAACCATTTAGAGAAGAATTATTGTTTTTCTTGGAGACTCTCATTGTCTCTCTACCCGATTGTATGCATGCGTTTGTCCATGTTCAAAAAATAACCGGATTGATGTGAGTACGAACACCGACCGGGTACCAAAAAAAATATATGAAAGGGAATTAAGGACCATTTCAATTTTATTGTTTGAGATCTCTTTAAAGTCCTATTGTTTTAATCCTTAAATTAAAAAAAAATTCAGAGTGAGATGAGGCTCATTTCAACAGACAGACGAAATGCTTCGTAACGCTTTTTTGAGGTCGTCGTCGGAGAGTCTTTTTGTTTAATGTTTTTTGTATTGTTCTTGTGTTCTCCTTTTTCAGGAGAATTTATGACTTGGAAAACTCCCTTTTGGACTTTTGAAATTTTTTTTTGTTTTCTTACTAAAAAGAAATAGTTGATGAGCCAGCTCAACCCTTTCCACGTCGTGTCATTTCATTAACTCCTTTCATTTAAGAAAACCACTATTTTAAGTAAATTAAGGATTTCTTAAGATCCTGTGAGATCCTAAAGTTTATGAATGCAGGAGCATTTGTAGAGATGTCAAGTTATTTCAATGTGTCGAGGGATTCTGAGTAAGTTGGATATTAAACGTGCACACTCTTAAATGCAACGTTGGCCACTGCTTTAACCATTTCGCTTATACCGGAATCGCCAAGCTGCGTTTTTGTCTTAATATGTCTGTAGGCACAAAAGCATATACGTAAATCTCGGGCCATTCTTTGGAATTCTTACAACAAAACTGAAGACTTTCATTGGGAGGCTTATATATATTAACTGCCGGCTAGACAAAAACCACCAATTCTCGATGCGTTTTTACGATTCAATTTCTCATCCCAACTAAATTCCACATCAATTTACTGTTCGCCTCGTGGACTTCGACATAACTTTGGTCCATATACCATTGCCATGAAAAATACTAAAGGGATAAGATGATTACTATTAAACCATTATCATTATCATCATTATCCCCGTCATAAAAATTAAATGGCCTTAATAGTCTTTCGTAAAACTTCATAATTAGGCTTCTGTGTCAAACGAGCGGCTGATTTCACTGATATAAGTTGAAAAGGCTTCTTTTGTTGTTGTTTGCTTCATTTCATCATCTTAAAACAAAAGTCGACTCATTTTTTTTGTACTATTTTAAAGTTAAATCTTTTAAAAAACATGAAAAAGGGCGAGAGTTGACGTCATTTACAAAAATTTTACTGGCTAGACTCTAAACTTGCAATATTCCATTTCATCCTTTTGTTTCGCCTGTTCGTTTCAAGTAATTTATGAGTTTTTGTTGATTTACTCAAGGGTTTTACTTTGATCTCATTCTTGTTTCTTTTAATTTTTTTGAGCTCATTTTAATTACTTTACTAACACCGCCATTAATCTTCCCGACTTTATCCTGCATTCATTCCATTATTGCAAACATTCTGTAAGCTGCAAAGACAGAGGTAATCGGCAACAAGAACACTATCAAATTTTGACTAACAATAGACAAGTACTAAAATGGGTCATATTTATGTTCAAATCATCACAAGTTCCTGGTTCAAGTAGTTTCATAAGCAATGAGACTTTAAAATGTAATCTTTCCAGCTACTAGTCAGAGAGACTTCACAACAAAAGAAATTCTTCTTTACTGATGACTATTCGGACAGTCTTGTTCTGACTTTCCGAAAATGTAACTTAGGGATATTGATATTAAGTGTAATAAAGTTGGCCAAAAAAGCTGAGTCTGTAGAAAATCCATTTACCCGACGAGTTAAATATTCAATCAATCAATGAAGTATTTATTGATGTGCCCCCTCGGGCCTTTCAAGTATTAATCAAAACTTCAAAACTTTCAAGTATTAATCAAAATTTAAATATTAATCAAATTTCTTTACATACGAATGTGGAATCCCTCAGTCAGAGTCATGGATATGTATCGTTACTTTTTAACTTTTGAATTAATATCTGCGTATGTATCAGCCACTAAATGGGACTAAAAGGGCATTTCTTAAGTACAAATGATAATTCAGTAAAAAGTATTTTCGTGTCACAAAATATTTGTATGAATAATAAAGTAAAGGACATATCCATCTAATCACAATATACAAAAAAATGAATTTTTTTGGCAAGCTTAAGGTCAATTGTCATAATATCAATTTAATTTTAAAGACGTCTTTATTCAGGCTACTCAAAAAAAATTTCGCAACTTGACTTTCGACTGAAGATTCTATATAGTTAATTATGGGAAAGGTTGTAGGAACTACACGGACACTCAGGATCCCATTTCGATTTGCCATTGATCTTTATTTCAAAATTACTACCCCTTTGTGCATAACCCCACTGTACCTCGTTTCTTCAAAATATTTGTATGAAGTAAAGGCAAAGTCATGGAAAAGTCGTCAATACATCATATGGCTCACAATCGCAATTTCTAAAATAGTATTATGGGGACACATGGGTTTTAAAATAATTAGCCTAAAATATACAAATAGTGAGACCAATCAAGACTTTGATCTGACCCAAAGGGTAGCTTTTGTTATATTGTTCTTGATCTTTACTTTCAGTATCGTTGTTGACGGTTATATGGCTTTCCAAAGGGACATTGTGGCAAAAGGTATGACTGACGAGTTTCAACTTGACCAGTGGTTTCAGCGTAAGTCAACTATTATGATACACTTTTTTTGATATATTTGTATTACCAGTGCTAGTTTTCAACAATTTTTTACCTTGTAGGAATATTATTTTGGTCGTCTACAAAACCTGGACCACATCATCCGTGTGAACATCAATTCGCAAGGGAATTTGTCATATGCTACCTTGTAGTTCTCCTTGAGGGATTCATTGGAGTCTTAGCAATGGAAGTGTATTACCACATGGGACCATGTCACACATTGTTTAAGGATATCTGTCCTAAGTTTGTTTCATTTGTCGGAGGTTGGCCCAAATCCATTTTATGTGGCTCCTCGATAATGATAATGGTTCTGCATATTCATTCTAGTATATCCATAGTTCTGGTTTGTCTTTTAATCACTGGTCCTGTGTACAACTTTTGGCTGAAGCAAATCCTAAAACCTCAAATCAAACTGCCAAAAAAGGTCAAGGTCATCGTCACCCCTCAAATTAAACTTCATGTTCTCCAAGTAATTAAACTAATGCAGGGCTTGGCTAATGAAACCCTTACATGTATTTTCCCTACGATAACCTCGTGCGGTATTGGAACTTCAGTCCTATGTAATTTTATGATTATTGCGTTTTGGAGCATCCTCCCGATTGATATTTTAGCATTCTACGCTGTCCTAACCGTCGCAGCTCAGTTGACCTGGATTTTGGGCATATGGAGTTTTTCCCAGGTTCATGAACTATGTGGACAAGTCCTTGAAAGTATTAAAGATACGAATGATCATATTTTTAGGAGGAGGGTTAGGGCATATAAAAGATCCGGCTTTAGACTTACCAGATTTATTTTAATTAGAAAAGAACTTATTGTAATGTATTTAGATACCGTTATTTGTAAGACTATTGAAGCACTTGTAAGTTTTAGGTAACTTAATGGTACATTCCTGTAGAAGTCTACAACGTACTCAAATTTATTTTAATAATCCTACATGTTCCAAAGATTTAACTTTTAGAAAAAGCTTGAGACAAAACATTTCCCTTGCTTAATCCATTTTATATTTGTAATTCTCTGTTCATTTAAATTTAAATTGTAATGTTAAGGATACTTTGTTGATGTTGTGATAATGTTGTGAAAACCAGCCTTTAATAAATTAATTGAGAAAAAATTATGACGAAAAATTTCGCAAAACGATTTTTAGCCAATTAATAATATACAAATGCCTAGGTATTGCGTAAGGTATGATTACTTTCCCTGTATTTTGCATTTGATGTTGATTTCAGATCTATTAAATCCTTGCTCACTCTTTGTTTGTTCATTGCAAAATAACAACACAAGTTTTACATGAATATCTTTAGAGTCCCAGAGACCCCATTCAGATCTGGAGAAAGTTTATCTTCCTTTAGCCATTTCCTCGTGCCAAATGGTTTAAGGATTTTACCCGGGTAAGTAAGTGAGTACCCGGGATTTCTCCTAGAATGGAAAATAGATTTTCTCTCTCTTTAAGTGAAATCCATGGACCAACTTTTAAGTTTGGGTAAAAGGTAGGCAAGATTTTTTTGGATTCCTCAAGGGACCCACACTCCGTAAATCTACTGCTAACTACATGTACTCAGGTAAGAGCTTGCAGAAATCCGAGTTGTTAACATGAGAGTAGATACAAATACAAAAGGATTTCTATTCTACAGAGATATGAAAGGAAGGAATTGTCAATTTGCAGGAACATGGATGGGAGAAAAACAGAATTCCTAGAGCTTTTAGAAATGGAGTATAAAGTTTGAAAACATGGAAAAATGTACTTTTATACTTATGAGTCCCAAAAGTCCCTTGTCCTTGTCCATGTTTAACAAACAAGGTGTTTTCAAGGTTCTCTGGTTAGAGAAAAAAATGAATTCAATTGAAAGGAGATTCTATCCGTGGAAGTAGGTTGGTTATGAGTCCGAGTCCGAGTTGCTTAATGGTTTTAAGACAAATGTCACAAAAATTCGGATAGATTTTTATTTCCCGAGTCTCGATCCAAGGGTGAGGTCACAGAAAACTTTCTCCTTAGAAAGTTTACACATGTGTAAGGGTTCTAGCATGAAAAAACATAACATCCTTTCCGAACAGTAATAACCGTTTTTATTATCCCAGTAATACATAATAATAACACCTAGTGGGACATGGTGTACTCGTAGTACTTTGGCATATTGATCAACTATGTCCTAAACATGGAATATCATCACTCAACAACTGCTTTTAATGTTAAAGAGAGTTTGTTACACATGTTGACAAGGAAGAGTCAGTACCATTATTATGATTACAATACAACTAAAGGTCACCGTTCGTATATCCATAATCTTTCAGTCCAAATGATGGTTGAACAACCAAAAACCCAGTTCCGGACAAACATTCAACTCTACCTACTCTACATTAATCATCTCAAGTGTAAATAATATAACTTTGGCCATAAAAAGCATCATTACCATCATAATCCTAATCATTATCATCATTAGTGAATCAAGTACATACATACTTGTCCATACATATCTTAGACGCCAAATGAAAACTAAAATGAAAAGGGTTATGTCAACCAGCCCCCTCAACAACTATTTGTAATGGACAGGTAATTAATGACCAAATCCTTTCGTTACAAGCAAGTATGCATGCAAGTGGTTATTTCTTATAGTCGACACTACTCCAAAAAAAAAAAAAAAATTTTTGAACATTTGTCGAAACATCCATCCTCAGAGTTTGAGGACGACGACGATGGATAAAAGGAAAGTCATGTAACAACTTGATATTTTTTCTAATACTACTACTTGGTTCCTCGTTGTTGGACGAATACATACAAGGGACTAAGGATTAGCATAATCCAATGGCTGATGATAGGACAAGATGTTGGACAAGCCCCAGAACAAACAAGGAACAAGGGAATCCTTTGGTCTTCTTGGTCGTCCTTGATGATTTTTATTTTTTTTTTAAAGTAAAAATACTCCCAATCCACGACGTTCCTCCATCCAATTGGTTGCAAGCAGAGTCAAAGGAGGATGGGTTAGGAAATGAGGTTGGGTATTTGTGAAAAAGGACGAGGTTCTGATGCCCCAACCACTCAAATCCCAACGAGACAGAGTCGAAGAAGGAAGAACGAACGGTTGCTGGGAATATGACCCCAGTACAGTGTTAGTCTCAATCGTAAAGTGTGTTGTAAAAGGCTTGCTTGAAAACTAACTAATACACTGCTACAAGTACAAGCACAGAGGATCACAATAGGATCTCTTGGTGATCTTGACTTGAGCAGCACAGCTGAATCGAATCCTATTGTGTTTTACTACAAAACTTCATTCGTTCGGTTCTGGGGTTTTTACATGAGTTGGTTTGTTGTAGTACTGAAAAGAACACAGGTTTTTATTATATTTCCTCGAGAGGACAGAGGACCCCAAAAAAGTTTTGTATTTAATACATGAGACTCACTTGTCGCTTCCAGTCAAGCTCAATTCTCGAACAAACTCAACAAAGAATCGAGCTTGGAGTTTTTTTGAAATTTCCAGCGTTTGCGCTTCTTGACTTCCTGTGAAAGTTGGGAAAGTGGAAGGGACCGTTCTCCAGGAGGTGGAAAAAGTAAAGTGACTTTTTTTTCGGGTAATATACTACCCGGGACTTTAATGGATGTTGAATTGGAGGGTCCTTCCGGGCTGGTCCTTCTTCTAATTTTGACTGTTCAAAGGATTCAAAAGGATTGATTGTAAAGATTGAAAAAGACAAGTTTGTTTGTGTGTGTGTTTGGAAAGTACCATAAAATATATGTAAAGAAGAACAATAATAATAATACGTTCATAGACCCACAAAAGTTCCAGGGAAAACCGTAATCAATTTTCTCCAGGCCCAAAAACCTAAAGCTAAGCCATTTTGGGATTAATAAGTCTTTTTGGTTATTGTTATTGTTTAGTTCACCAGGAAAAAGTTTGATTCGGTTAAGCTAAAAAGTGAAAACAAAAGGACTTAAGATTGTGGGTAATATAGTGACACGACACTTTAAGAAAAATCTGGAGGGACTTTGACATTTGACCTCATTGTTATGTCCTTCTTGACCTACTCACCCCCACCCCCACTCATTAATAACCGGACAAATCTCTCTAACAACCTTCCGGGAAATAATAGGAATTTAAGTTCATCTCCTGGAGGAGACTCACTTCCAGTCTCGGGCCCAACGACCCCATTCCCTCTTAATAGTTCTGGAACACAGGTGAGTATAATTTTTGCGGTTCATTAATAATTATAATTATTGTAGTTAAATTTGCAAATTGCAATTACTGAGGGATTGCCAGCTAGGTCATAATCTTAAAATTATTCATATCGCACATTTTTTTGCATTCCTGGGTCGAATGGGAAATGGGAATGTGTCCTCAACTGATCCATAATTTAAAATCACACCTTTTAATGACCCTCAAAACATATGTTGAGAAATCAAATTCATGTTCATTAATTGCTAGTTTTGAGATGAGCCCTTTTCTGCATCTTTGCGTGAGTGAGGCCAAATTAAAACTGGATTCCATTTCCATTGTATTTGTAAATATACACGAGAATCAAAATACAAGGAAGAGCTTTCTGAGAATGAGACATAATTATTGGTTTCATCTAAATTAAATGCATTTTGGCACTTATGAACATGGTCGAAATCGAGGGGCTCAAGCCCAAGGTTGAAGATGTTTGAAACTTTTGGAGCACGGAAGCAAATACCATTGCAATAAATTGAGGGCATCGGAGAAAGTGATGGAGAAAGTTGCAATTTGTTAAATAAGGTGTATGCATAGCAAGTGCCATTTCAGTTCCGGAATTTACATAGTATTAAATATGCATAAATAACAGTGGAATTTTTGGAACCTGTAATTATTCCAAAAATGTACAAAGCAAACATCTTCTTATAGAATTTCTAAAATCTACATATGTCGTAATCTTTCCAAAATACTATGAACTTTTATAATAATTACAATTGCATTAAATGCTTAAAAATGAAATACTTCATGGGAAATATGAGGTCAAAAAATTATGGGTTGCTCATGTTTCCTCAACTTCTTCGGAGTCAAAACTGTTAAATGAATTTCAAGCAAAATGAAAAAGGTAATTATAGGGTTTAGGTGAATTTAGGCTTGGTCGTTCTTTGGATCGGTATTCGGTAATAGGTATTAGTATTAGTGACACCAACCAAACAAAGAGCAATTCTTATTAATTTTTTATGGAAGAGAAAGTCATTTTCATTGCACTGCAATTTTGTAAACTTTCACAATTTCAATTTTACTTTCTTTACAAATTTTCTTTTATCCAGATATTGGGCTCACCATCCTCAGTGGCCTCATCCTCCGCAGCCTCTGGATCCTCCTCATCCTCATCAACCCCAAATTCACCACACGGAGGTCGTGGTGGTGGTAGGATGAGTGGTTCAACCTCTCCTGTCTCTGCCCTTGGCGTCAATAATTCCTCTCCAGCCGTGTCATGTTGTGAGGGGGGTCGACCCCTCGTGACTGACCCCATGACGGGTCAGTCTGTGTGTTCATGTCAGTATGACCCAACTCGATCCCTCTCCTCAGCCCTTTCCTCTGCATATCCTCGTCTTGCAGCCGCCTATGGTTCAACCCCATACGTCCCTGCCTCTGAATCAAATCCATATCCATCCCTTGAGTCTGCCTCTGCCTTCTACTCACCTTTGGTAAGGGTCACTCACGACCGATTTAATTTAATAAGTTCAAAAAAATTATCATAATTATTCGGGATTTTTTTGAGGAAAAGTTATATTACACAAATTCAGCAGGAGGGTACAGGGTATAGTTGTACCAAAAGCGAAATATAAAATTCCTTAACTGTTGAGTTTGGAGTTTAGTAAATCCTTGAAATGAGAGTATAAAGGGTCACCAACGAATAATAATAATACACCCCTGGAGG
>JAQIYE010000352.1:0-13570 GCA_034699765.1 Xenyllodes armatus
TTGGTCATTCCAATTAATATTCCACCCGGTTTAGTTCTCAAGAAGTGACTCAATAGTCCAAATGGTCCAAGTCCAGGAGTTCCACGGAGAGCTTGAACTAAAACTTGACCTGACCTCATCCTCCTTTATGGTCTAAATACAAAATGAAAACTGGCTGACCGATTTTCCAAAAACTTCATTAGTTAGTGGCAAAATTTTGCTAAAAATCTTGGTCTGATTTTAACATTAGACCTTCCAATCCAATACACAATAGCCTTTCAAATGACCAAAGTTCTTCCGCCAGCTCCACTGGCCAATAGAAGCTGAATTATGAGCCGAGAGGCCTCTGAGGACAAAGGACAAGGCAAAGACACCACCACCACCCCAAAATTGGCAAAAATGTGACCTTTTTATTAGTACTCACTCATCGATTTGACAAAAAAAAATTATTTTCGGAATCCCATTTTGGTAATGATTGATATGAAATTATTAGGTGAAAAATGTAAGATGGGTGCGTATATTTTACAGATCAGGTCAGGTCAATTTTTGACCTTTTAATAATTATTGGTTTTAGTCAAATGCCCCAAGGTAGTCCATTATGATAAACAGGTCTCTCTTTGACCATGCATCAATGATACGAATCCTCTCAACAATTTGAAGGACTGTCCTCTCTGTCCCTGGAAATTGATGGTCATGAAAAAAATCTTGGACTTCACCAGCCTTTTCCTCTGTCACTAAATTCCCTGAGACAGCTCGAATGAGTTGGACTGTGAGTTGACCTCCCTGTTGTAAGAATGAAAGTGTCATTATCATTAAACTGTGCAATTTGGCTGAGGTCAAAAGTCAAAAGTTATTACCTGATAACGACTTCGAAACAGGGTCCATTTTTCCTTGAAAAAGTTCCAGACAAGATCTCGGCCAACCTTACTCCGACCCAGACCCTCAAGAATAATCACAGCGTCTTGCCTTCGTACCTCATCAGAAATTGCAAATTCTAAAATGGACACCATGACAGAGTCTTCACCTTTGAAGCAGCCAAGGGCTTGAAGGACTCTAATCTTTTCTTCCAGGCTTTCAGTCTCACGATAGACCTAGAAAGGAAATTGCAAAAAATTACGAAATTACAAAGTTTTTTAAGCGTTCATTTTCATATGGCCAAAACCAAAATCGCTGCAGCGTTCGCTTACCCGGATGAGAGCTCGAAGATAATCAGTATTCCCAGAACCAAGTGCAGCCTTGTAAATAATGAGTTGATACTCAACACGTTCAGGAACTTCACCAGTGATATGTCGTTCAAATCGCTGAATAGCTTCAGCTATTGCCTCAGGATCCGAAAGTTCAATAAGTCGATTAAGGACAAGAATTTGAAATTTTGTAACATCAGGGGTCATTTCTAGCTGTGAGGCTACACTCTCCCAACTATATTTTTCAGAGATTGAACGATAGACAGCACGTGCAAATCCACGAAATTTTTCATAGCCATCACTTGTACTTGTGAGTTGATCTAGGCCCGTGATGACATTTTCAATTTCTAACCAGACAGAGTAATTGTCCTCATCCGAAAAACATTCTAACATGCTCAGGATCTAAAGAAAAATTAGAGCCGATAATTGCAGTTAAAATGTAATTAAATTTTTTTTAAATGATTAATTTCCTTACATCAGATGTAACACTGATCCCAGCTTCAGCCATTGCATAGAGGTCAGACAAGAGTCCAATTCGATCCATTGGTGGAATCGTTCGATTCCTTATACAACGTACAAATTGAGTAAACATTTCTGATGGGTATTTGACCCGGTAGAATCCAATACAGCCTGGGTTGACCTGGAAGGGGCGATCAAGGTCAAAGGTCAAATATACAATCAAGTCGTTCTCAAAATGTCTTAATTTTACAAAAATCTCTTCTACCTTGAACCATTGACTTGGCCCAAGCCCATGAAGGGTCACTTGATAAACACGTTTCTCCATAAGAATCTCCTTCACAATTTTCTTTGGATTTGATCCAAGGCTAAAAGTAATTGGGATCGTCCAAAGTAAATCCTTATTAAGTGCCTTATTCGCAGCCCCTTCCCTCATCCCTGGATCAGACCAAAATTTTTCTTGGGTCAAGGTAATGGTCCGACCATTTTTATCCTGTTTCATCCCAGTGATTCGAATCAATGGAAATCCAGTTTGTCTTGTCCATGACTGCATGATACTTATCACAGGTTTTTGACTAGAGTCCTCAAGGGCTTGCCAAAGGTCATCAGTTCGAGCATTCTTATATTGGAATCGTGAGAGGTACAGGTGGATCCCGGCTCGAAAGGGTTCAGGGCCAAGGTAATGGTAAAGCATTCGAATGATTGAGGCACCCTTATTGTATGAGATGGTATCAAAAATTTCTTTGATCTCAGATGGATGCTTGACAGGGACTTCAATTGGATGACTATGTTTGAGACCATCAATTCGAAGGGCTTTCATGTAGATGAAGTTGATAAATTCTGACCAGATCTCATATTCGGGATGAAGGTGGCTAACTCCAACAAATTCCATAAAGGTTGCATAGCCCTCATTGAGCCAGAGGTGTGTCCACCATTCCATTGTGACCTAGATGAATGTGATGTCAGAAAGGTCAAGGTCAAACTAGGATCAAAGGTCAACTGCATAATATACGAATTAGGCTCACCAAATTTCCAAACCATTGATGAGCAATCTCATGACAAACAATGATCGAGACCTTGACCTTTGCCTCTAGTGACGCTGTCTCTTCATCAATTAGGAGTCTGGAGTCACGGAAAATGACAAGTCCCCAATTTTCCATCGCACCTACCATCATGGAACAAGATCAAAATTTGAGAAAAGTAATCAGGTCAACTAAATTAATATTCAAATTTGCACCTTTTTGTACCTGAGATGTGATCCGCAACAGCCACAAGATCCATTTTCTTTAGTGGGTACGGAAGTCCAAAAGTCTCTTCAAATAATTGTAGTGACCTCGTACAAATGTCAAGGGCAAATGACCCCTGAGATGATTTTCCTTTTGAGGTATAAACACGACATCGAATCCCACTCTCAGTGAATGCCTCAATGTACTCAAAGTGACCAACGACAGTTGCGACCAAGTAGGTGGACATCCTTGGAGATCGCTCAAATTCAACGACATGAAGTTCTGGGATCGATCGATGAGGATAGGTCAACTTGACGGGCTATTTAAAAAGGAAAGGGTCAAAGGTCAAAAGGGAAAATGAATTTCGCTAAGTTGATTCAAGCTACCATATTTGAAAGTGTGGTCAAGTTCCTTGGAACAATGAGTGAAATGTCAAAGGTGGCTTTGAACAATGGATCATCAAGACATGGAAAACATCTTCGTGCCTCCGTTGGCTCAAATTTTGTAACAGCATTGTATTCTTCAGTTCCTCCAGGTCCACCATTAGATCCAGCCTTGGATCGATAGAATCCAAGCATGAGGTCATTCAGGGGTCCATTAAAATTGATTCGTAGGTTTCCTGAACTTGGGAGAAGGGATGGTTCAAACATCATTCGGAGGACTTGAGATTCTGGATTCACATCAAATTCCATTGGTTCTTGTCGATTCTCACTTGGTTCTTCCTCCCAAACGATTTTACTGACGTTGAGGTCAAGAACGTTGAGGTAGATGTATTGGGTGTCTTTGAGAATCTGAATGAACAATAGGAAATGAAAAAAGGTGATTTGGGCTACCTAAAATCAAGTGGTTTTTGGAATATCATTTTTGTCCATTTGTTCATAAAAATACTCACATCCAAATGAATTGCAACACAACCCTCAAAGGACATGAGGGTCAAATTTGGTTTTAAGCAGAGGGTGTAGTGCCGTGGAAAAATGTTTCGGTACATGCGAAGACCCAATTCACGGCTTCCATCCCCATGTCCATGGACATGACTACGTAATTTACCACCTTTGAATTTTTTGGATGCATTCCGTGTCCGGTGAATAATTCGAAAGTCCATGATCCTTGATTGACCTTTAGTGACTATCTAAGGTTATAAGTGTTTCGGAAATGTGATATAAGTTAAAAATTTAAATTGAGGGATAGGTAAGGGTAAGGCTTATCCGCTGTCGGATTTTATTTGTTGTGTATACATTTTATGGGTAAACTTTTCAGAAAATGGGGCTCCAACCCAAATAGTCTCAAAATTATCTGAGCCAAGAATCTGGTCAAATTGATCGTTTGGTCGTAAATATGCGTTCCAACTGGATAACAAATCTTAGGTGACTTGGTAACTCGAGAGTTTTATTGCTGCGTCACTTTCAGTCACCATCGTGAGCATTCTATGTAGCTTTTTAGGTGAATTTTTTTTGAACGACTCTTCATTTCTTGAAATCGAGTGATCTCTGAAAAGCTATGTTTGTATTTTTTCTCGAAGGTTCCAGGTGTGTTGAACAAAATACTTTCTTAAAATATCCCATGATTTTCACCATTTCAATTAATTAAACATTATACAAATTGTTTGTCGTTCTTGTTCTTGTCTTGGAAAATTCCATGGATCATGGATCCATGCAAACTCGAACAAACTCAGAAAAATATTTTGCCATTGGATCTTTGTCCTGGGATTTTTCATATAAGTGTACGTGACTCCACAAATGTCTCCAACATCTAGTTAGTAGCCTCCTCAAAATATTCTTATCAGTCAGACAGTTAAAAAAAACTGATTTTGACACTTTACAGTTAACTTCCTTGTCGCCACATTCTCCAAACAATACAATAAACAGATAAGATGGGTGGCTGGAGAACCTAGAGTAGTACAGGGATTACAGATCCAGAATGCAATTTGGAACAACTCTAGCCCAATGAAACTCATTCAACAAGTTGTCGCAAAAATTTAATTAATACTTTCAATTTGCTAAGGTTCTAGTGATTTTTGTTAGAGATTTTTGATTTGTTGTCATAATTGGGACTCAATTCCATCTAACCATATACGGTAATACATACAGGCCCAGCATTTGGAATTCAATTATTTTTCAATCGAAATTTGCAAGTATGGTTTGAACTTTTTTTTCGGATGGAACGGAATGAGAGTTCCATACAAACGACTTGATGACCCTCCAGGTCATGCCGAGGATGAGCAAGGAGCTCTGGAGGATTACTTATCATGGAGGAGACTAGCTCATTGTAAAGCTAAATTATCCAATGCCTCCAAGATGACATCCCTCATGTCATTCTTTGCTGTGGTAAGCTTCTTATTGCTGTCATTTTTAAAAGTCGAACATTCGACATCATTTTTCTAACTGGCAAATTTTTCTTATCCAGCTTGCCACTGTTGAACTCAAACTCAACGTGGGTGAGGCAAGCCCAGGGCTCATCATAGCCATGGCCTGTACGACATCAGCCCTCCTCTCACTAACAATGTTGGTCAAGACCGTGTCTTGTAGTCTAATGCCATTTCTGGATATTCCTGAATCTTCAGATGTGTCTCGATCCCCACATGATCGGATGATCTCAATAATTAATGGGACATGGTTCATGGCCAATGTCTTTTGTCCAGCCCTATTTATTCTGGATATGATCCTCCTTAGTTGGATAAAATTTATGCATATTGCGATTGAGGCAGCTTATGCCGCCACTGCAATTTTAACTCCACTTCTGGGGATCCTATTTATTTTTGCAATAATTTATTATAGACAAATTAGTGCAAGTCGAGAATTAGAGTATTTTCGTGCTATTTTAAGTAGAAGTAGCAGTAGTTCAGTAGGGACGAAATCTAGTTCCTCATCTGTATTTTTAAGGTCAGGGGAAGGAGGGGTAGACCATCAAAGGACTCGAGAGTTTGAGGACGCTTTGAGTAATTGGAGAATGTATGGGTCATTTTATGATGAGACAGACTCATTGCTCTCTGGTAGCCCTTACTTTGCGTCAACTTATGGGTCAACCCTTTGGACAGAGTCCCGATTTAAATGTTTTTAATTTTGTACGTGTTTGTAATTCGACTACTCGACCAAAAATTTCTATAAAACAATTTTTTATTTATTTGCAATAGTGAAAAGACTTTGAACTTTTAAATTAATGTTTTCATTCATTTATGACAATAAAAATATTGTATGATTTTCCGACGTTGTACATTTCGAGATACGATACAACACTTGTTCAGTCACCTTGTGACATAAAAGTGATGCGTTTATATTTCTCGCTAATTTTACAAGGACTCTACAAAATTTGCTTTTCGTGATTTAAAATTTCGGGTGCCTCAACTTCCTATAAGTAGAGCCGACCTCTATCAATTCCTACCTGTTAAACTACAAGACAGACGCTTTGGGTTTTTGGGATTGGGAACAAAGATATGGGCATAAACCGATCGGGTGATCGGTCTAAAAAAGCGTTACATTCACCGATGAACACAAATACTCCTTACGATTTACCATAGTCGCTAAAACACATGACAAATTACATTATCAGTTATTCCAAAGAAATTAAAGTTATACCTACGACTACATACGGAACGGAAGTCTGAGGTTTCCAAAGTGTCAAATCATAATATGAAACAAGTTTAGTAAAAATGAACAATGAAGGTCACAGAACTTGTTCCTACTTGTCATTGTCATTATATGTCCGCCCGTATCCCATTGTTTCGGGCATCCATGAATGATTTACCACTTTTGCATTCCCATCTAATAATTTTAATATTTGATACAACTCATCTTTGAAAATTTAATTACAAAACCACAATAGTCAATTAACATACTCGTACAACAAGTTTCGTATTGTCTAACATTATTGTCATCAAAGCTGCATAAAACCTCGCTCAATTTATTACTTTGAAATTGATTACTCCGCTTGTACACAAGGTGAAACTGAAATAATTTTGTCAAGTCCAATAGGTTAATCATGTGTGTGTTAAGGCATTGCAATTTAAAATTATTATTTTTGGTTGTGCACACAATTATTTGCAGAACAGAAGATATTGATTACAATTTATTTTGTTACACTAATACATCATGGCCCGCACAAGGAGGCAACACTACATCTACCCAGCCTATTCAGAACCTAACGATTGTGAAAGCATCACAATTCTCTCATGTCCCACCTTACCTTCATTTTTCATACGCAGCGGTTACCCAGCTGCCGCTCCCCTTCTTCCAAGCACTCAAATGGGGTACGTCGCTCAGATTGCATAATCGGATTGCTGAAGCCAATGGGTTCCAATTGGTTAATCCATTGGACCATTTGTCTACATGGGTCGTTTTAATCAACGCTGGAGATGACAAGCGCCTTCCGGAGTTTCAAAACAAATTCATCCAAAAAGTCCCATTTCAAAAGTACAACATGATTCCAGGTTCCTTTGAATTAGATGATAAAAGGCATCTATATTATCACTACAAGCGCCTTCAAACCCAACATGGACCTACAGAATTCGATTTTATGTTTGACAAGTACTCATTGCCAGAAGAATTTTACAAATTTAGGGCTGAGGCCCGAAGGTTAGGAAAGTCCCAATCATGGATTGTTAAACCAAATGATGGCTACCTTTCCAAAGGGATTCGGAATTATCTTGATTGGCGTTACATTTCGAGGAGAACTAAGGACAGTGTCGTTCAGAAGTTCCTTAGCCCTGACGACCAGTATTCTTTAACTGGATATCGATACGAGCTTCGACTCTTTGTCGTTGTGACCAGTTGTGTTCCACTCCGTGCATATTTACATGATTTTTCATTGGTCAAAGTTTTTAATAGAAGTTTGGACTTGAATATGGCTTCGGGTAATTTGGGTATGCCGATACGAAGGTTGGATGAGGCATGGGATGGGAAGACATTTTCCTCAAAACTAAGAACCGCAGGAATTGGAGAGGAAAGATTTAAGGCCATGGAAGACTCAATGATAGACTCTGTACTCAAAATTCTCGTTGGGACGGAAGCTGCGGTTGCTCGAACTTGCGTCAAGACTTTGTTCAATACAGGTGGAGCCTTTCAAATCTACACTTTTGATTTTGCATTCACAAAGACCTTGATCCCAAAATTAATTGAAGTCAATAAAAATGGATTGCTAATGTCAGTTTTAAATCCATCTCTAAACGTGAACTTATTGAACATGGCAACTGATGTGTTAAATCTAGTGGGATACCACTTTCCTCCGACGCTTTCGATGGATGGGGTCAAGATCCTAATGGAACATTTACAAAGGAATTCAGAATTGGAATTTGAAGAGCTCTTGTTTGATGAGAGACTTTATAGTTTTAATTTAACGAAGCGTGATATGTGTAAACGAAAAGCCTTTGAGGGAGTACATAGGTCAAAGTATCTCAAAAACATCTTGGGGAATTTACCCCCAGGTGATCTTAGATATTTGATGATTGCAGAAGATGAGCTTAATCGTGACAATGGATTTCTTAGACTTTTTCCTACATCAAAAACTTACGGGTACCTAAACCTGGAAAATTGCATTAATAATGTTAATTTTACCAAAACTTGATGAGTTCAATTTTAAATTTGCAGGTATCTCAAGTTCCTAGAGCAGACCTCTATCAATTCCTACCTTTATAAATTACAAGACGCTTGGGAACAAAGATATGGACATAATAGAATGGAAGGAGCGAGACTCTTACGGAAGTTTGCATGGGATAAACTTCATTTAAAATTATAATTTAACTAGTTAACATTTAATTAAAGTTATTACTTGTGGAGGAATATGAAGATTACATCCTCTTAAAATATCCTTAAGGTTTCTGATCACTCAGATCGAAGTCAAGTGAAGTAAGAGAGTCAAATGTTTAAACGTCTTGTAATTTTGAAATTTGGTTTATTCTTTGTTGGAAATTTGATGTACGAATGTGTTTATTAAATCAAATAGTTTACTAATTAATGTTGTAAACTAGATAATACGTATAAATTGTTTAAAAGAAATAACCTATTAGTCAAAATGCGTTTATTAGTCAAACGGTAAGAAAAGGGTAAAGCGTAATACTGGGTAAATCAGGATTAAGCCCAAAGTTTTGCAACTTATTACGTACTAAAGCATCACAATTCAATGGAAAGGAAAATTATCTTCAGAAGCTTGCTTAAAGCACACAAGTTTTTCTCAGGGCCACTAATTTTGGAAATAATGTTACCTTAATATTGCTGAAACAATTTAAAAAGTTGAAGTTGAAGATTTACAAAAAAAGAGATTTTATATGAGAAATCGTGAAAAGCTTTTAAAAAACCATTTGGATATACAAGGAATCTTTATTCATGTCATGACTAGGGAAGTAGTACGTTATATAAATTATTGTTAATCAATACTCATGCACCAAATTATTCAATTTGTCCAATATTAACTATTATAAAATAATTATATTACACTACAATATAAATGAGATTTTATGTGTAAAATAATTTTTCAAACGCAAAGCATGCAAAAAGAAAAATTAGGCCAGAAATAAACATTTGAGCAAACAAAAATTAAATCTAAATTAGTCTTTTCACAACCATTAACCCACGTTAAATATGGATCCCAAAGCCATAATTTGTTTAAAGAACTGGACTGCAGATCTTTGATATTGAATACATTTATTGCATTTGCACGCGCATTGATCGAGGCACATGCTTTAACTTAACATTCCAAATTAATTCAAACAAAAAATAGAAAGGCAAAAACTAGTTTTTCATTTACTGAGATTTGAGTTAGAGACACTGAAGAGTGTATTATAAGGAATCTAAAACAAATTACCTTCACTGACCATAATTATATCAGACACTTTATAAATGTTATTGAAAATTACTACTAAAATGATGACTCATGACCCGCGAGTGTATATAAATTAACTCCATCATCAGCTACGGTCCCAGGTACCCCTGGATTCGGACGACTCTCAACAGCTATCACCTTGTCTTCCCTGTAAATAAGAAATTAATGATAATTAAAACGGAGATAAAGCGCCATTACGCTCAAGATTTCTAGATTCCAAAGACTCGAAAAATTGCCTACTTCGACAAAAACAAACTGAGATTAAGGAAGAAAATAGAAAACGTAACGAGATAAGGCCGTGTTTTGCCTTACTGGGAATCAGACTAAAACTTAAAAGCGTATTCCTTGCAGAACGAAACTACCGAACGAAAAGCAAAGGCGTTTCGAAAAGAATGAAAACTTGGGAGTAACTGTAACACAAGACACAAGCCAATCCCAAACAACATAGAGAAACAGAGAGAGAATCAGTATTTACATCCGTTGAGCTTAAAAGGAGTTTAGATAGGAATGTTTTGAATAGAATGCTCAAAAGACGGAATTCTCGTGTCCAGCAAGAACATGAAGATTGAGGCCTGCCTCAGATGACGAACATGAAGGCTTGAGCAGACTTGAGGTCATACTTGAGAGACAAACAACTCTACAGCCACCAACACAGCAATCGAATTTGTATATTACCATCAGAAATCGCACAATAAATAATAAATGCCAAGAAGTTCAAACGGAAAGAACATAGAAATGACCTTAACCTGAGAACTGGTAATAATCTCATCAGTAGAAAATACGAGTAGAGATCATAATTTTAAATTAAAAGGCCTCACCTGTCTGAACCTAGAAGTTTATAAATCCTGCTATGATCAGTGATCTCTTGAGTTATTTCACCATTTCGTAAACTCCTGCCCTGCATTCCATGTTTGTGAAATGCCAACACACTATCCGTTAGACAGACTGAAATGTAATTACACATCACCAAAATTAGTACTTGCTGGAGAGGGTGGATAGTTAGACACATTTGTAATTATCATTATTTTGCTGTTTACTTACCCACTGAGTCAATGTGAAAGTCAAACGGTATCTCATTTGCTAATTTTCTACCAAACTTGGCTTTCCCTTGCAGGTTCACCATTTTAGCAATATCTAATACATCAAATACGAAGGTTATTATTATATATTATTTCAAAATCGAATAAATGTAAAATCTAAAATTTACTGAACGCACTGTCATAGCATATCATTAGAGTGTCCTTCTCCAGTTGCGTTACATTTACTGATGAACCCAAATACTCCTTCCGATTTATCACAGTCGCTAAAACACATAACAAATTACATTGTTAGTTCATGTTCTTCCAAAGAAATGAAAGTTATGTATACGACCACTATAATGACCTAAATTAAATCGCTTCGCTATGATTCAATTTGGGATAACAACTCACCGGACTTATCTTCTGGCTCCCCTCCTAACTCATCACTATGAAACCAATTTGCTGATGAATTTAGATTCAGGAGATCCACTTTTAAATCAGGAGATTCAGATTCCTTCCGTACATTTACACAGACCATTGGGTATTCCATATCAGGAGTGATAATCATCTCAAAGGTCTTGAGGGGCCAAGTCATGGGGAACTCAAAGTGCTGTGATCAAACAAACATTAAAAATTAATTATTTCTAGACATAATTTTGACTTTTCACTGCAATTCTAATTTAAAACCTAGATTCCTTACCTTGAGGAGCATGAACTTATTGAGTGGGTCGTACCATTGCATGAGAAAGACCCCTGTTGGCATTGCACCACATAAATATCTGTACCCATTGTACGGGTTTCTTTTTACACAACATCTCCAACATCCCTTCGTCTCTGGCACTCGAGTTGTAAGAGCAAACTTCCTTGGAACTAATCTTTCTGGAATACGATTACTCATTCGAAGGGAAAACCGAAGTGAATGTTTATTATTAATGCTATTGTGTAGACCCACAAGGTCGTGTCGAAAGAGTTGGACCGTTTTGCCTGTATTATTAAACAGAAGATACATGATTAATGAAATATACCTCATGCAAAGAAATTGTAAACCCAACCCTAGGTCAAAACCAAATAAGCAATACGAACCGGATAATGACATCAGTACATCCTTCACGACAAACATCCATACAGTTCTACGGTTATACAATTGATCCATGGCTGTCTCATGTAATTCATTCATATTTAATGTGTATATCCCTTCTTCTGCTCCAAGAAGGATATGTTGATCTCGGGTGTCTGGGTTGACCCAGCTCACACAACAATGGATTCTTAAAGGGCATCCATTAAATACCTGAGTGATAAGGGAAAAAATTATTCGAAAATACAAAAACATGTTCTCACTTTCAAAATTCTTCGGCATAAAGCTATCAGTTTAATAACTTGAACTTACTTTCATGAAACAAGCTCCCATATGAACTTTTGGTGTTGGTGGGAGGCCATTGCTCATTAGCCTAGGTGGACTACTGTCTTCATTTTTATTTCGTCTTTCAGCCCTTGATCGTGGAGGTGGGATCGGAGGAAGACCTGCAGTTAAGTCTAAAGCACCACCCGAGCGTCCATTTTGATGATACTGGGATGAATGACCTCCACTCGATCCCATGAGTTCACTTGGGTTAAATATGGCAGCACTATCACTAAAGGCTCTGTTACTCTGGAGTTTTCGGGGAGAGGCGTGGGAGCTGAGCCTAAGTTCTACTGAAGATGAGTCGTCCCCGTATCCCAGATGATGGTCATCTCGGGTTAGGGTTGCATCTAGTCTTGATGTTAGTTCTTCAACTTCTCCAGAGATAGAATGATGCCTTCTTCGATCTAAACAACATAAGTGATACTGGTCAGTTAAATACAAGCAACAACCTAAAACTAACAGTTTAAGCTTTTTATCCTTATAATTACCTCCAGACTTTTTCTTCCCATTGATCGAGTGCTCACTCGAGACTTGAACCCTAGCATCAAGCCCATCTTGACTAGAAGACAATGGCTGCTCCGTCAATGGGAGCGTCGCTCTGATAGAGTCAAAATTAAAATATGCATATATAACATCACTCAACGGATTTAATTTACATTTTCAAAATCCCAATTTGGTTGATTTTCTAAAAACACCCATTAAAAGTACATATAACAACTCTTTCAAATTGTAAGTTGTGTTAAACATACTGTTGTGAGTAGCCTTCACCAATAAGAAGCCTTTCCCCGTGACCCCTGCAATACCAATTAAAATCCGAGAATCTAATAAATATGTTAAGTTAACCAATACCACAATAAATTAATAATAGTAATTATACTGCGGACAACTACTGCTCGTACAAATTGAACAAAGCTAGGTAAGAATAGCCAAGTAAACTTAAAAAGAAATTAGTCCCTACAATGAAAGGTCATGCTTTAGGCTTTAGCTAATATTTAGTGTTCTATATGTTCTATTCTACACCACCACAACCAAAAAATTTTTTCATCAATTAGTTGAAGGGCATGCAAGTGTTAGTGCCAAACTATTTTTTAGAACTGGAAAATATTCCCAATAAAATGTATATAAAACAGACTAATATCACAAATAAAAGTTTTTCGAATAAATTCACAAAAAATCTTAATAAACCTATTGCTCTAATTCTCAACTCGATTCACACAGCAGTTTTGAATAGCAAGCTAAGCTGTAAGCCAGTGCCGGTGGTTTCACAGGACGATGGAGGATTACAACAACTTTACCTGCTCTTCAATTCCTCATCTATATACTGGAGCAATGTCCTAAGGTAGTTAGAAAGAGAAAGAAGACATTTAATTACAGAGAATAGTCACAGGTCACAGTGTCAGGCATTATTATATTTTATGGGGGGGAAATTTGAACTTTGAATTGGAAACATCAAATTAAATGGCTAAATTAGTTTTCTAATTTCTCTAGGAGCAA
>JAQIYE010000353.1:0-13570 GCA_034699765.1 Xenyllodes armatus
GTCCAGCGACTCCATAGTATTTGAAACCTAATAAGTTTATTACGATAAATGGGGGTTCTTATATTAAGCACCCAATATGTCGCTTTTTTAGCCTGACCGAAACAAACTAAATAACTGGACATTTTAAGAGCAAAACTCAAGATGAGCCTCAATAAGGTGTGTGAAGATGTCATAAAACCGATAATTTTAAAATTGTATATTCTAACCCGTAGGCCATAGGCCACAGTCTCAATGTATTTTATATGGGATAAATATTCAAAACCGTTTGTTTACTTTGAAACCTGCTCATTCATCTCTTATCCAACTCATGGTTAATTTACCGTTCTGTTAAAATTTCCCCATGGACGCTTGAGAATGCCTAGGAACACAAAAGTCTCGTGATGCTTTTTCATAATCAGTAATAAACCGCTATAAGCGGCGTATAACAGATGGTTTGCAATGGAGAAAAACGTTTGACCTTGACTTTTGGTTGAAGTCGAACAAAGGTGAAATGTAATTTTGAACGTAGAAACGCTTACGGCATACGTTTCATGCATTTCTGACAATGAATCGAAAACGCATCAAATCTCAGAATGCGCCGTCGGACATTGACCTTTGGTTTGGTCAAATGCTAAGACCCATGCTAAATCCTGGTCAAATGCTAAGACTCATACTAAATACCTGGTCAAATGCTAAGGCGCGTGATAAATCTATGTTCAAATGCTAAGACCCATGCTAAATCCTTGTTCAAATGCTAATTGTAAGACCTATGCTGGGACTCATGCTAAACGTTTTTAGCATTTCTGCATCGAAAATGCGAAGAAAAGCTCAAAGTGCCCCTTTTGACCTTGACCTTTGATTGAGGTCATGTAAAGGTCAAATGTAATTTTGAACGTAGAAACAAACGCTTTCCGTACACGATTTATACGTTCTTAAATTTGAAAATGCATGAAATGAAAATTAGGCCTTTCGTGACTTCTATAGGTCAAACCGTTTGACCTAGGCCAAAACGCCCAATGTTAATGTTGTTTGCCATAGTAAGACGCGTCGAATGACACCAGCTCTATATGAGGTTAAGAAATGAAGACATCTTCAAAAAATTGATTTGGGTCAATTTGGAATAAAAATTGTTCTAATCATACACTCGAGTTGACCCAAATCAATTGTTTGAAGATGTCTTCATTTCTTAATTACAAAACCGAGTGGAAAGCCACTAAAATCAAAATTATACGAGGTTGTCAGAGTGAACCCCTACACACCATATGGCGACGATGATGATTCTGGACCAAAATTTCGCAATAAAATTCGAACCGAAAGTCGGATCGAACCAGTTCTCGAACATAATCTGCCTAGTCCTAGTACGAATGCATCCTGAAAGTTTCAGTTCGAAAATCGAAAGCGTTCGGTACGAAATGTGGCCTATGACAGACGGACAGACAGACACAGAAAATACGACAGCATAGTGGTCTATGCTTCGCGGACAATTATAATGATTGATGGTTAATTTCTTTAATTTTTTGTTCATGGGAATATGTTGCTTGGTTCATCCGTTCGTTCAAGCTTTTTTTTTTCGTTCGTACGTTCGCTGCCGGGCATCGCTAGCCCAGTTCGCAGCACTAATATACACCTAGAAACTACATATGGCATTTGTTTGCTCAAATTTTTATTTCATATCCTCATCTGGCTTAATTTCATCTCATAATGTTTACATTATGTAATTGCAGAAAAAGACGTGGAAGGGGAAGACGTGAAATTTGAACTATAACAGATACTCTGTACGCTCAGATATTAGTTAAATAAATATGTAAAAATCACTTTAAGGTTAATAACCGAATCCAATCATTACTTCATGAAATAGTTGTGGAAATTCATAAATATCAAACCAAAGACGTAATCACAAAAAACACACGATAAATTGCATACAAATTACTTGCCCAATGTCCTTAAACGAAAGAAAATTAAAATACGATACATATGGTAGTATCATGTGTTTATACATTTTGCAATATTGCAAAAATGAGTCCATTGCATTACTAGTAGATGGACAAAATAATAGATGAGAATACAGGAACGTTATTACGTTATTAGATGGCTGAACTATGGGATTGTGTATTAAAGTACGATGTCGCGTCATCTCCACGTCCTGTGAGTGGTCCTTGCGTGAGTCAGTTGTTTGCCCATTCACTCGTGTTCAAAAAAAGTGGATGAAATACAAAAGAATCCTAAAAAGAAAATCATCATCAAAACAATATCAAAAAATAAATAAACAACGTCCTTTTACGTATTTGATTGAACTTGGGCTAAAAAAAATCGTATCTACACGTTATTAGTGCTCTGTGTTTTTCTAAATTTGAAAGTTTTTTGTATTCAAATCGATTGTTTTCTTTTGAATATTCCAACTAAATTAACTAATAAATACAACTAATCAAGTCTATTCTACAACTAATCTCATTTTAATTGACTTATATATAATATTACACAAAACAAGACTCCAAACTCCAATAGGACAAAAACATGGTCATCCAATGATAACTTGAGAGTACAAATAATACGTAAGTCATGGGATAAGTTAAGTCAGTTAAAAGGTAATTTTGCTCAAATCTGTGCTCTTCTTTGATGATTTTTTTATGTCGTTTTCAGTTATCTTTCTTTTCTTGCCTATTTATTACGTATTACATTACATATTCAATATGAGGTAGAATTGATTTATTTTTCTTCTTCTGGGATTTTAACGAGCTTTCCATCGTATGTATGTATGGCACTTTTGCATGAAAGGGTCCATTCAAAAGAAAGAAATTAAACAAAGAAAGGACACTAACAAATTTTACTGTTCATTGTGTCCGAAATTAGTTATTTTGATTCATAAAGTAATCCTTGATTTACATTTTCATTCCTTCGTCCAGGAATACTCGAGTTTCCAGGGGCAAGACAAAGACAAGAATCCTACTCCTACCCCAACCTTAGCACCCAGTGACAGCAGGGGAGATTTAAGGGAATAATTTGATATTCGTGAAAATACATTGGATCAGACATTCCAGCTGATTGTGTGAGTGGGCCAGGGTCCATGGTAGTTTAGAGTCTGGACAAAGGAGGACACTGGAGAATGGGCTCTGCTTATGAAAGACAAGTTACGAGCCTACGATTTAATCAGGACAAAAGTAAGTGGAGGAACATTCATAAGAAGGCAGGTGTTTTAAAATTCTTAATGTAATGATGTACGCCACCTCAGAAGTTTGTATTTATTACAGGTTGTTTTATTTGCTGTATGCATAATGGGCTTAAAATCTACCATGTGGAGCCTCTCGTTGAAAAGGTTCATTATGGTAAAGGAAATCTCTTTTTAACTCATCCTTAGTGACATTATTTAATCAAAAATTAATTATCAAAGGAGTCTATTTTGTCAAAACGTTCTAATTTATAATTGAGGAAATGAAATTTGTAAGTTCTAATATGAGTGAATTCTTAAACTACAGATGAACAAGCGATAGGAAGTGTTTCTGTTTGTGAGATGGTGTACAGATGCAATCTGTTTGCCATGGTCAGTGGTGGAGCTCGTCCGAAGTACGCTGACAACACTATACTAGTGTACGATGACACAAAGAAGCAGTCAGTGCTCGAGTTTACCTTTAGCCAGCCAGTGCTTTCTGTTAGATGTAGACGGGATCGTTTGATTGCTGTTTTAAAAACGGAAGTTCACGTGTTTTCGTTTCCAAATAATCCCCAGAAACTCCTAACTCTCCAGACAAGAAATAATCCTTTAGGACTTTGTGAGTTATCACCTGGATTATGTAATTTCTTGGTCTTTCCTGGTCATAAGTTGGGCTCACTTCAAGTAATTGTAAGTTATCTTACTTATTAATTTACTTAGTACATGAGCTTCTAAAAATCTTGTAACTGTCGATTTAAATAGTGACAAAAATATATTTTTTACTCTCACAGAATCTTAGCACTACGGAAGTAGCACGCTCAAGCAGTCCAGCCACTATTAATGCTCATCAAGGAGAGCTAGCGTGTATTGCCATTAATCAACAAGGAACATTAATAGCGACGGCATCAGAAAAAGGCACATTAATACGGATTTGGGACTCTAATAAGAAAGAACTTGTCCAGGAAGTACGTCGTGGCTCTGACCCTGCCACTGTATATTGCATAAATTTTAGTCATGACTCAGACTTTCTTTGCTGCTCAAGTGACAAAGGGACTGTTCATATTTTTGCATTAAAGGACCCATTTCTCAACAAACGTTCGACGTGAGTTTTTTAACTTTTCGATTTAAATATAAGTGGTTTATGATGTCATTGTCTATCTAGGGTTGAAGCAAGGAGTATTAATTATTTTATTACTCTTTCAGATTTTCTAAGATGGGCTTGCTCGGTCAGTATGGGGATTCACAGTGGGGTTTAGCTAATTTTACTGTCCCACCTGAATGTGCCTGTGTTTGTGCTTTCTCATCCCACAATTCTGTTGTCGGTAAGTTCCATTCTTTTGCTAGATGTTTCTCGTAATAAATTTAACAAATCATATCTAGAATTTTAACTTACACTAAGTAATTTAAATTCGTTTGATGATTTAGCAATTTGTATGGATGGAACGTTCCTAAAGTACGGGTTTAGTGCGGACGGTAATTGCATTAGACTCTCATATGATGTCTTTCTTGAAGTCTGCGGTGACGAAGGATTCTAGTTCAATATAATTCTATGACATATGAGATGGGACAGTTTGGATTATTGGATTATTAGTAATTAATTGAACGCTTTAATTAAAAGTACTTGCCAAATAGTTGTAATGTAGTGTAATATGTATTTTATCGTTAATAGTGAATCGAGCGTCAAGCACATATCGAAATCGAGATTTTGTAATAGAGAAAATATACGTAAATGTAAATACAATAACAAACACAATATGCAACTTGATATGCAGTTTTTTCATCGTTTGTGGTGTAATTCTAATTTTACTTTGGTATATACAAAACTTTGTAAATCGGTGAGCCTTAATAGTGTTAAGCTTGATGGTCTTTGAGTGGATAAAATCATTTTGAAGCTCTCTCGCATAGTTTACTTTGTTTTCAATACGAGCACGGGCTTAAAATAAAATGTTTTTTTTCTCCTGATAATGAGCGAGCCAGCATTTTTGACAGCGATATTTGCAAAGTAAATAAATGTAAAATGTTTGCTTAAAATTAGATTAAGGCTACGATTGAAAATTTGTACTTTTTGATGCACAAATCATCAATAAAGGTTTGGATTATTATTTACCAAAAATTAGTACTTTGTGATGTGATGCATTAGCTAATTTATTTTAAGGAGGAGTGAAAGAGATTTAAAACATCCAATTTTTGAAGACGGAGGAATGGAAAAATCTGATTTTTCGCAAGGACCTTTTCCAACTCAATACGGAGGGCAAGTCGTCGAGTTTTTTTGAAAATTCGGACAAATGTTTCAAGTATGATTTTTTTTCTGAAACATGCTTTTAACACACGAAGGCATGGGAGTCTAATGAAAAATTAAAAATAAGGTCATTCCTAAAATTAAAATTAAAAATGTCCCAACGACTTGCCCTCCGTATTTCGATGCTCTATCTTTTGGCTATCTTAGAATTTCATTTTATTAAGCGCATCGCGCCAAAGTACTGTTTTGTTCAAAATTGTCGTCCTCTTCGATGTATTTATTTTAACACAGCACTAGTGTTCTGACCAGGTTGGATTGATAAATCCATATTAGTTGCCATAACAAGATTTTTTTTCGGCCAATCTACCAATAAAAATCAATTCGATCTGCAAGGAGCACTTTGTTATTTTTTGTTGAAAATTTAAAATTCCTGTGATTTCGTTAAATTGTCCATGGGAATACTTTTTAGGCTTTCACTCAGCCTTAAGGCAACTTTATTGACTGTAATAAAAGAAACCAATAAATACTGGAATATGACAACATTTTTAGTAGTAGTAGTAACAAAGCATCGGATCCATAATCCAATGCGTAAATCAAGGAACTGATAAAAACCTGTTTTTGAATTCCCGAAACTAGGTATAGGATAAGTAGGTATAGTATATGGCGGCGCCTAGGGTGGTTCTAACCTATATCACCAGTATACCTGAATATTTTTTCGCGCCATCACGCGCGCGCCATAGTTTTACTATCGTCTCAGGGACCCTATAGAGGTTTCTCCAAAATGTGACAGAGAGATTGAACTCCGCTCAAATAGAAATGCGGAATGCACTTCCGTTCTTCTTCATCCCCGTTTTCGATCCATTCATCTACTTCCTCCAGTTTTGTGACACCGGTTAAAACCAAGAGTGTCCACAATTTGCATTCTCTTCCAAAACTAATATCCGTGTTACCCCTGAAATAAATAGTCCTCAAACTTAAATACACTTTAACTTAATATTCAGAAGAATTTTAATCAACTGAGTAAGCTGACATTTCTTTAAAATTAAAATCGCTAACCGATCTCCAATCATTAGTGTTCGAATTGGATCCACATCAGGGTACTCCTTTTGTATCAATTCGAAAGGATATTTCATTGGTTTTCCCATTACGACTGGTTTCCTTTTCGATGCCGTTGTAATTGCTGTCACAATGGAGCCAGTGCCTAAGGTATATAAATAAACCAAGACCAGGAATAATGAGGAATTTAAGCAATGAACATGTACGTAAGGAGGACATAAGACATTCTAATATAATACTGAAGCATTTCTTAGCAGCATTAGTATTGTTAACACAAACATCTTTCCAGTATTAAACATGGACAAACAAACCTGGCATTACAAGTTGATCACTTTCCATTGGAAATTGTTCATCGGTATTGGTTCCAATAAAAATGCAGTCTGGATCCTTCAAATAGTTAACCGCTTTGAACATCTTCAGGAAATTAAAGTAGTAGTCAAACCTGGAAATAAATAAAGTAGTAGTCAAATCTGGAAATAAATAAAATAAAATAAAGTAGTAGTCAAATAAACAAATAAATATAATAAGTCAAACCCAACAACTACGGCCCCAACTTCAGGGTCGAGATTTTGAGTCCCAAATAAATCTTCGATACCATACTGAATTATGCTTAGTACAGGAGGCTCATCAGGCTGAAATATGAAATCAATTTCATACATAACTGTTAGCCCTCGTATTATAAGAAATGTTTACTATTTCATTTTGTTGTTAAAAATTACCCCAATTGGCAGTGTTGGGATATAAACAGCATTCAGCTCCTTTGTTATCCCTGATGTACCAATGACATACGCTTTTTTCTTGAATTTTTTTTCTTTAAGGTAAAGAGCAGCCAAATAGGAGGACGAAACAATCTCATCCTACAACATACAAAATCAAAATAGCGTGGCAGTTATATATCAAAATTAAGCCCTCAAAAATTATACAATCATTTTATGGACAATGTTTTAAACATTTCAATGTACGCACCAAAGTAGCATTAAATCCAAGATCATTGAATTTCTTCAAAAAGTCTTCACGGGATTTGGTACTGTTGTTGGTGATGAAGAATACTCTCTTTCGTAAACGACGTAGAAGTAGGACCAGATGAACAGCACCTGGCAATGGTGTTTTTCCAAGCCAAAGTACACCTACGAAAATGAAAATAATTAAACAATGAGTATCAGTGAGTCTTATTTGTATTCTAATCAATACACATACATGCATCCTGCAGGGATGGTCTTGTAAAACCTTCCATAACATACAACACACAACATATATACGATTGTCACATGTGAATAAAAAACAATTGAATTGAATTGAACATATAGTTTTATAGTTTATTTATAAAAATATAATTTTTAAAACCATGGCCCAACTCACCGTCGCAGTCAAACATGACTGTAGTGATGTGATGAAAAAACTTGTGAATTTCTTCGGGTGGGATGTCGTTCCAATTAAGACATTCAGGATCATCGAAATTGATTTCCTTGGCCATCTGACCGTGGCCGTTCATGATGATGAGTTACCTTGATTCTCAACTATCAACTTTCTGTACACAAACGAATCTTGACCACAGTACGGTGGGTAGGCAGGGTACGAGCTAAATAAATGAAGCCTAAGCTAATAAAAATCTAATTTGTAAAAATTCCCTTCTTGATTGACTGAGGTGATCAATTCTAAATTATTTTTTTCAAGATATCTCGTGTGTAGTTGAGGGAGAGTGTAATTTAACAGAGTGGAAAAGAGAATAAATATAGTTTTAATCTTAATCACCTATTATGTGACCAATTATTCTAACCTAACCAGTGACACAACCAAAAATGAATGTCGTCCATCCACACTTCTTCACTTGGAATTTGAATTATTTTCTGCATGGAGAGCACATACTAGGCACGCACATGGGGAATGGAAAGGAATCGGATGAGGAGAGGATCACCTCAATGGTAAATGTCTATTCTATATTTTGTAGTCCGTTAGAATAGTTGATGGTCTCCAGTATATAGCATTTCACCACACCAGGTCAAGTTTTTTCTTCCTGGATAAAAGTCCTGAATCTCCCTCTTATTAACTAACATGCTGTATGTATGTGTCCAGAGATTCAATTCATCCAATTCAGAGAGTTTTGTTCAGTCTCATTTAACTTATGACCCTTTCCTTTTCTGTCCAGTAGAAGGGTCATCCCACTGGTGACCCACGGATTTTTTTTTCTCAATTTTTTCTTATATCCAATGGCAAGTAATTACTACGGATCAACTAATGATATTTGAAAAGTTGTCTTAGGATGACCATAAAACAAAAAGTTCAGCAAATATACTTTTTAGTACAACTTCAAATTGTGGCCGAGAGTATTTTTAGGGACACTGTCCTGGAATTTTATTTATTGTACAATACCAAACAAATAAATCAAACATAATAATGGGATTTTTAAAAAATTCAATAATTTTCATTAATTTACTTATTTAACAAAACTAGAGTATTAAGCACCGCTCATGTTAGTTGGTCTAATAATTGCACATATATTTTAAATCGACCGAACAAGACTATTTCCCAGCAATTATCAAGCACCTTGGGTAGTACTCCCATATCCTCCACCCTTTCCTGAAATAAAAATTTTTGTTTGTATTTATGAGATTCTAGAGCTGTTCAGATTAAAGGGCAGAAATCAACATTTTGTTCGATTTCGAAATGAGTTAGAAATCGCACATAGTTTGAAGAATATATGAGACTACATCGAAGTGCTATTACAGATTGCAAGCCGTAATAAAATATTTGGTTCTAGGTATTTAAGTACACCCCATATTAAGGCTTCTGCTGAGATTTAGGATTTAGCCATTGAATTGAAATCGGAAATTAACTTTAAAATCACATTCTCGTTTCTAAGACTTCGATTGATACTTCAATCGCACAAAGTTTACTTTACAGGTTACCTTGTAGCTCATAGTGTCATCCGGAATAACAGTACAGATTAGCGTTTTGTAACTAGAATTATTGGGCAACTCAAAATGCCCAGTGACTGCGCCACTAAAAAGCTGAAAATGTGAAATTTGAGTAGCTCACGTACGGGTGCAGGTGACAGTTAAAATGTAAGTTTTCCTCATGCTCTCACATACACGTACCTATGGGTTACGCTGGAGTAATAACAGCGTAACAAAGTTTCACGTGGAGTATTACATTTTGCATTAAGGAAAGGAGTGTTTTCAAAATTAAATAACTTTGCAGTACTAAACTTATAGTTCAGAAGACCATGCCCTTTCATTTTTTGATATGAAGATTAGACTGCCCATAGCAAAAGCTACAACCTATCGATAAAAGTTAGCCTTACAATATTTTCGACCAAAAATGACTAAAAATTTTGAGGACAAAATAGAAGCCAAACGATTCATCTCATTGATTTGGGGTAGTACTTAAGTATTTCTTAAGGTTATATCTAGCCGACATCTTTAAGTAAATATTTAGTAATCTTTATTTTGGAAGATATTCTCGACCTTGCTGAAGATGAGTTACGGGCAAATGATCTCCACGTAAGGACTCCTTTTTAGGAGGAGAACATTTTCCAGTTAGTTTTTGAACTAAAACTCCAATGGTTGGAAGAATCGGGGTCATAATAGCGACCGCCACAGGAATCACTGTAAGGAAAAAATTATCGATTGAATTAAGGCGCATATGAATAAAGAATACGTAGTTAAGCTTAATGTCAGATATTAATACCTGTAGTAATATCATCTTCTGGTTCTGAAAGTGCAATTCTTAAGGTCAAAATAGCAAGACCAGTATTTTGAACTCCTGTTTCAACCCCAATCGCTATTATGTCTCGCCAATTTTGCCTACACAACCATCCCATTCCTCCTCCTAAGATGTAACCGAGCCAAGGCAAAAGTAGTCCAGCCAGTAAAATCTACCATTTTCAAACAAGGAAAACAGGATTGTATTATTTGAATATCTGGACAGTTAAATATTGTGTTCTTTAAATCAACTAACCTTCCAGGTAAATAGACCAACCAGGTACCAATTTGTATAGATAGCAAAACCTACTATGTAGATTATTATACAGAGAGCAAAGGGTTTCAAAACTCGGACCAGCATTTTTGCTATATTTGGATACTTCCTTTGTATTAATATCCCAATTGCCAACGGTATTATTAGTGCAAAGACAAATGTGACAAGATTACGATAAGGTATTTCTAGATTGGCCTCTTTGGTTATAGTTGACCCGAGTGTAAAGATCCAAAGTGGCATCATGCCTGAAAATACACAAAAAATTAAAACAAAAATGTTTATTAGCACTATTTTTACAAAGAAGCTAAGAAAGAATTCAAAAAACGTGAGTGTTTTACAAGGTAATTAAAATTGGAATGAGACTTAAGGGGTCATATGTTTTCTTAAACGGCTCATACTAACACTAGAACTCTGTTAGGATTTGATCAAAAGCTTTTCCTTTTTTGAGATAGCCGTGATGACACGCTTTACAAAAATTTAAAATCGTGGCTTGTGCTCATTAAAAATCGCACGCTAGCTAGGAAGAACTACCTGGGTTTCGTTTATCGGGTCCGGTAACCCGATTTTTAGAATAGTGATTTGCCTTTGAAGGGTATTAAAATGGAGTAAAAAGAAGTAGGTCAAACCAGGTACTAAAAATCAGATTTCCACATAGTTTTTGGATTTGAAGATTAACTTCTCAACTTCGTTGTTTTCTTCTATGAGTAGGGTGCTAAGGGTAAAATATTAGAATAGATTCACTGCTTATGGAATATAAATCGTAAGACAAAATTTTACCAAAAGCAGCGAATGTTGAAACAGCAGTCATAGCAATCGAGAGATCGAGGTTTCCACCTAATGCTAACGTCCAGACATTGCTTGCTCCACCTAGGTTTGTTTAAAAAAAATTTAAAAAAAGACAAGCTTTCAAAATGCTAGCAAATTTTCCAAGTTTTGGGACTCAAGCAAATCTTAATAACCTCCAGGGGAACAGCCCGTAACAAAAAGCCCCAATCGCAAGTCTGGTCTCGGCAGAAGAAACATTCCAATGAAATACGCCAACTATAAAAAATTACTCTCTTTAGCCAATGTGCCACTAAATAAAATAAAACCATATGTTCTTTCTTAATGTCTTGTCAACATAATTACAATCTAAAAATCTTAAAATGTTCCATATAACTCAACACAAACAATGGTTGGATAAAAAATGTTCAAACATACCAAGGGCATTATTACAAATTGGGACAGGAATCCAATGATTGGTCCGATTGGTCTCTTCAATTTTGCAATGAGAATATTGGTGTCAATTGCAGCTCCCATATTGACGTATATAATGATCATTAAAATTGCCACACTAGTAATAAATATTGTATCAAGGACACTTTTTTCTCTGAGGACGACGACAGGAAGGTCATTGGATGCGAATACTCCTTCATCACTTTTGTCAAACTTCCGCTTGATCTGAATCTTTGTTCTACCCAAAATGTCTCCTTTCACTTCGAAACTTAACGTCTGATTTTCTGCAGATCCTGTTACAGGGACATCAGGAAGGTAAATATTACTGGGATTAACTTTTGCTGTACTCGGCTCAAGGCTAACATATTCCAAGTACAGCGTCCCCTCTTCATCCAGTTGCGTTCTGTTAAACGTAACCTAAAGACAACAGTTCCTTAAATGTTAATAATAAAATTAATATGGTTATTTATTTGAGTTTTTGAAAAATTATTACATTAACTGACTGAAGCTGGCCGCTTGTAAGGGATGAAATATTGGTTGGGCTAAAAACAACGTTCCATTTCCCAGCACTTTCAGCGCCGGCCGATATGACACGGAATGACAGGAGCCAAAGCGGACCAATGATCACAGTATACATCAAAATGTAATGGAGGGGCCATAATGGGCACATTTTCCGAAGATGACCTCAAAGGAATGCTCCGCAACAGGTTAACTATGAATGAGAGTAAATTTGCAAGGACAAGGAGTTTTATTTAAAATGCACCTGGGTAGAGGCGAGGTTATGTAATGTGGGAGCTCAAAGGTACAAGGACTTTCATGGACCCGGCCGTCAGACGGAAACCTTAGATTTACCGAAAATGAAATATTGTAAAGTATATTTGTGATGTTTTGATTCTGGTGACAAATCATAACTAAATGAGACCATGTTTGAGACCAATATCTTTTATTGGTGGATTAACAGAAAAAGGACTATCACATCAATCCTAATCCGATCATTTTAATCATCATTTGAATATGTCCTACAATACAGTTATGTTTGGACCCGAGACATTTATACTGAAATTTTCCCCCAACGATCGAGATCTACCTCGTCTTCTGTCTTGTGTTGGGTAAAGAACTAACATTAATTAAAGACTCGAAATGGTTGACAATAAATACTCAAATTAGAGGTTCATGTTTGAAATAAGAAATAACTTCTACGAGCCCGAGTCTGTTTCAAAAAATATGGACAAGTTATGGGGGTATCATTTTATGATAACCTATCTTTTATCAAACATACAGTTTTTCAATCATCCATTCTATTTGTATGAAGAATATTGAGCGATGTCCAGTTTGTATGTTATTGTGGTATAATGAATTGAACCTTCAACTTTTACAAGTTTAGGTAGCCTTTGGGTTAGTGGTTCCCACAAATTTTGAAATCGGACTGACATTGATTTCCGTCATGTCATGATTACTTAAAGTTAAATATAGAAAACTTTTCCTTGAAAGTCCATAAATATTATTACGGTCAGTTATGTCATAGTATCAATATGCATTTGCGTCACGCGATAAATTCATGTACGTGCTTCCTCACGGTACCCCAGCCTCGGGTATTTTGTCCCCAGAGACAATTAGAAAATGAATGTATTCAGTAAATCAAATTTCTTGAAAAGAACAAAGCAATCTCTCAGTTCCATCAAGGTACTTAACTCAATTTGCCTCTTAAATTGATTAACTTTAATCGGATGGGGCACTTTTGATGGTTGAGATTGAGGACTGAATTACCATTGATCTGGGCCAAAATCCAGAACTACGAGTACATAGTACATATATGGTAGAATCAGTTTGTTTCAAAACTTGTGTGATCCGTAGTTTTGATTTTGAGGATATTTATAAACTATAGCGGTAATCAGATTCTCCTCGGAGTCTCGGAGATTCGGAGTTTCGGAGATTTTTACGCGTTCTGATTGGCTGTT
>JAQIYE010000354.1:0-13567 GCA_034699765.1 Xenyllodes armatus
AAGTGTAGGTCAAGTCAGGTCAAAGGTCATCACTCATTCCACGATCTTTCAATTTTACATTTTCCTTGAAGAGGTACCCAATCGTCAATTATTTTAGTAGATCTGTTTAAAGACTCAGGACATACGTTTCAAAATGTAAAACATGAACTTGTACTATGCGTTGCAAACTTTATATGACCTTTGATTGAGACTATGGCGAAAAAACAATCAAAATAATACAATCAAAATCGCTGAAATTTTAATGCCTGCAAATAGGACGCTTTGAACAAAGGAATCCATTTGCACCTTTTGAGTTGCAGCGGTAGTTCTAATGAGATAATAAACCCCAGAGGCCCAAAGAGTCATATGCGCTTTTGTAGCAAACAATGGGTTTGACTTCTTCTATGGGCTAAAAAGTTTTTCATAAAATGTGAAGTACTAAATTAAATCAATATTTAAATACATAATTAACTAGAAAGAAGGTAAATGGAATGAATCTCACTCAGAATTTCGGATCAAGCAACTTATGTCAACGCGTCCTGATCGAAACACAAGTGTTATCGAAATCACACTAATTTATGTAAATAATTACCGTCTTCCATTCACCATTTACATAGTAGTTGAATGACTAGAGGTTTCTGATTAAAAAAAGAAGGTCAAATCAAGATCAAGCTCAATGTCAATCTCCAGCACAAAAGCTTCCTAACAGATCAAATTTCTTGTATCGTACCTCTTACTACAGCTGGCAGCTCAGCTCGCCAACCTTGGCTCGTTTGGCAGCTCCCCAGCTCGGCTCGAACACGAGCCGAGCAACCCAAAGCTTGAATGGATGAGCCGGGCCAAGCTTTTTTCTCGTTGACCGATGAACGAGACGAGCTTGGCGGGCTTCGAGCTCGAACGAACAACCCGAGCCAAGCCCTTTTCTCGTTGACCGTTGACCGAGCTGAGACAAGCAAGCTTTTGAAAATAGCTATTCGTGCTAGATCTACTCCGGAGTCACCTTTAGATCCGGCCCCAGAGTGACGTTTAGATCCGGCTCCAGAGTGACATTTAGATAAGGCTTAAAAGTGACATTTAGATTTGGCTCCAGAGTAACATTTAGATCCGGCTCCAGAGTAGAGCTGGGAGCTCGGCTCGCCAAGCTTGGCCCGTTTGGCAGCTCGGCTCGTGAGTGACCCGAGCAAGCTGAAAGCTTGGACGAACGAGCCGAGCCAAGCTTTTTTCTCGTTGACCGATGAACGAGACGAGCTGCGATCTCGATCGAACAAGCCGAGCCAAGCCGTTTTTGCGTTGACCGTTGGGCGAGCTGAGACGAGCAAGCTTTTGAAAATAGTTGTTCGTCCCAGCTCTACCTCTTACCCTAACTTTCATACATTTGTATCTCCATAAATTAGAATTCGTTGCTCAAACTCTACAAACATTATGGGAAATTAAAGGTCATTTACTAGTAAACACAAGCAATGTATATGACACACCTTCATACAATGGCTCATCGGATTACAAGGACTTGACTTGAGGCTTGAGAGTATAAATATTTTCACAAGTAAGGAAACATTCCTCGAAAAAAAACATTTTTTCGGGGTTTTTTATTCAAATGACATGTGTGGCATTTCATCCTCACTCACAATCAGTATTAAAATCTCCGACCCACTAAGGTCAAATGTCATTTTAAATGTCGTGTTTATAAAGTTTAAGCATATTGGAAAAAGTTTAACTCATTCAGCCAAAATTAGCAGACATTACAAAACCAACAATGTGGGATTTCACCACTCATTTTCTCCTTTGAACTTAAACAATTAGAAGCTGAACAATTATATAAAGCAATTATATAAAGTTTAGAAAATCCCCTTGAGTCAAGTTTCATTTAATTTCAATTCAATCCAATACAATGGGAAATTTTGTAGGTCTTGTTGACTATTGAAGACTCGAACTCTATATTCTGTATTCTCATAAGCCTCATGGGATATTTCTTTTGGTCTGAAATTAAAGTTAAACTGGCCATTAAAGACTTTTAAAGATCCATTAAGGAAGCATACCTGAATGAATGCATTAACTATTCCCTAACTAACTCAACAAGAAATTAATTTGTGAACCACAGTCGGACTCAAATTCTCTCAATTCATCGGGTCAGGGACTTAGGTTTGCCAAATATTGAATTTGGTGGCCGACCCATATAAGCCCGAGCCGCTAAGTAACTCGGGCTCATAAGGAATAATAAAATTAGAGACCTCTGAAGTAATCATTTTTCTTTTGTACTCTTTAATTTTCTCCAGGAGGAGGAGGACAATGGGGGTTGGATTTTAATATTATGATTCTCATTGTTATACGGCTATTAGTTTTGGGTGTTTGGGTCGGCTCAGTTATAGTAATTGTAGTTAACTTTCGGAAGAAGTCAATTCAAAAGGAACAAAAGGCAAAGGTAGGTCGACACGACCAAGTCAGTATGAGTCCGCATCTCATCTAACAGTTAAAAACGGCCCACTACTTTGTTTACTCTCTTTGTGTTTTATATTAGGATCTTAGAACAAGATTTTTTCGAAAAACAAAGATTTTTAATACAAAGTTAAAGTTACCAAATCATTTCAAAATTTGAAAAGTTCAAGAGCCTTTCTTATCAGTTCATTAAACTCAATTTGTATGCGTGTCACAATCTCAAGTTTACTATATTTACTATCAAATCAACTAAACTATTACACAGGTGATTTTATCAGGTCATTACATACCATACATACGTAGTGTATGACCTTAGAAAGGAGGAAACTGATAAGAGGACTTGATTACAGAGTCAGTGTCAAATATTAAGGGTTTGGAACAGTTTTTGTTGTTTTCATATCTGAATCTGTAGAGGAATTTGGGTCAAGTGCTTTATATAGTAGTGGGGGCATTTGTTTACTTGTTCAATAAGTCACAAGTTTACTAATTTGGAAATGTAGCTTGACAATTGAGTCATAATCCTTTGAGAACAATTAAAAAAAAGTTTTTCATCGACTTGTCACACATATAATTAAAATAAGTATCCATTAGCTAGATAAACACGGAACAACAATAAGCAATAATTTGTCAACATATAAGCCATGTGAAATCCAAAAAAGTCCTTAAAGAGAGATTTCATCTACAATAGTTTACAATGACAGCTGATTGGGTGCTGTGAGTACAGGGGACTTCTACCATTTCTGGTAGTGAGGCAGTAGCTTAAGAGGTCAAAGGGTCAAATTTTGGTCAGGTCAAGAGCTCATCCGCCATAATCCTCCAGGATGCCGGGTCTTGACGACAATGAGAACCCACGTTCCTCAAGCCTCAAAAGGAAGGACCAAACCATCCCACTGGAGATCCTTCAACCTTCCCCAATTAAGGCTGGACCAGAAAAGGTACCTCAAGGATTTGGGTCTCACCTTTTGAAAGGTTATGACCTTAGGTCACTAAAAATCAAAACACAATTTCTTTGAATTCTTTTTCAGACCTCAGAGGCTCTGGGACTCTCTGAAAACAAGGAAAAGAGTCAAGCCGAAGGTCAAGGTCAACCGGAGCCTCCAACCCCAAAACTTCGATATCCCAAAGCTGTCTTTTTCATTGTCGTCACAGAATTTTGTGAACGATTTTCCTACTATGGGATGCGGGCTGTCCTTACCCTCTACATGAGAAATGTCCTTGGATTCTCCGATGATCTTTCAACAACAATATATCATGTCTTCCTCCTCCTATGTTATGGGATGCCTGTATTTGGGGCAATCCTAGCCGACTCATACCTTGGGAAATTCAAGACGATATTTTATATTTCTATTGTTTATGCATTTGGGAATGTTGTCCTCTCGGCTGCTGCAACACCCCCTCTCCATCTACCAAAAATGTAAGAGTAATGGTCAGGAACTGAAGGTCAAAGGTCACAACTCAGTAAGTTTAATTACTGACCTCTACTTGACACAAAATTTTTCCAGACCCTTGAGTATGCTTGGACTTCTACTCATGGCGATTGGGACTGGTGGGATCAAGCCATGTGTGGTAGCTCTGGGTGGAGAACAGTTTATAATCCCTGCACAGGAGACACAACTAAGACAATTTTTTTCAGTTTTTCTATTTACTGTAAGTGTTGGAAGTATGTTGTCTACGATTGTGACCCCAATTTTCCGGAGGGATGTTGAATGTTTTGGTGATGATACTTGTTATCCCCTTGCATTTTCTGCTCCGGCATCTCTCATGTTTGTTGCAATAAGTAAGTATAAGAATATTGGGCCAAAAATAAACTGGCCTATTTGAATTAATGACCTTATATGGCCCGTGGCATAGTCATGGCTTGGGATCGTAATGAGGATTTTAATTTTCATTTGACTGCACTTTTCAGTTGTATTTTTTGCTGGGAAACGATTGTATAAAACAAAAGAGCCAACTGGAAATCTCATGGTCAAGGTCGTCAAATGTGTATCGGTAAGTACAATAATTCTATCAAAAATACATAAATTATTAGTGATAATTGTAAATCCAGCCCCTACTACATGCAAATATGAGTTTTCAAACTGTATTTCGGCATAGTAAAAACTTAATTGGACCATAATTTTACCCTCTTAAAGCCAACAAAATGACCATCAAATTTTCTCAACCGTGAATGATTTTGACGCCCTTTTATAGTTAATTTTGCATCATCAAACTAGCACTTTTTACTTGTGGTCATATTTTTAACCTTAATTAATTTTTTTTAATTTTCAGTTTGCCTTATCAGAGAGATCCAAGGACAAGGAGAGGAAAGTGAGGAAGAAAGCACATTGGCTAGACTATGCAAAACCCAAGTATGAAGACAGTCTCATTAGTGACACGAAGAGGGTCCTCAGCCTCCTCGTGTACTACCTCCCAGTTCCCATGTTTTTTGCCCTCTATGAACAACTTGTGAGTCAAAGTCTTTGATTTTTATAAAATTAAATAAGAAGAAGCAGTTTAGTCAAAATTGACGGAAATATTTTGCATTGCATGCAAAATATTTCCGATTATGAATAAATTATGTGTTGTCACTTGACCTCCTCTAATCCTAAAATGAATTAATATTCTCATATTTGAGAATAATATCTTTGCATAATGTGCAAATTAACAGCAGCAGTAGCATCATCATAATTATTATTTAAACTAGTTAATTTGGTTTGATCTGGTCCAAATACATAATTCAAATGCTTTTCCGAATTTCTGTTTAGAAAGTAATGAGAGAGTGAAGTGGGGGGTGTAACCAAATTTATTGGCTTCTGCCTTTCAATAAAGGTGGCCTCGTAGACCCAGAACATTAATATCACTTTAAGATACAATTTAACATAAGAATTATTAAACATTAGTTCAACTTTCTAGAATTTCACTTTTTAACAACAATGGGATTAATGGAATATGGTCGATATTTGATTTTCAAAATGCAAAAAAAGGATTGCCGACGTAATTTTGGGAATTAAAAGTGCATAAGTTAAGAAAGAATAGTTGTTTTGTACCACCTCAAATCATGTAAAGCAAAAGCTAAGATTTGATGATAATGAATTTGAACGAAATCGAAAATTAACATGAGTCCGTTATCCATTGTAAAAAATCAGAGTGAGTGTATATAATATTTGCATGCAAGCAATGTACTTGTCATCGCATCACGACATGACATACGTTTGGTTCTTTTTGTTCAAAGTCCTTTGTTTAAAAATCTGTATGTTTTGCTTCTATTTGTTCTATTTTTAGGGTTCTCGTTGGACACTTCAAGCAACTCGAATGACAGGAGCTGTTGGGAGTTACACAATAAAACCAGATCAAATGCAGGTGAAGGAAAAATTCATAAAATGCTGTTTTTACTAGTTATTGTGCTTTTGAACACTGATTACTGTACATGTGGATGTAACTGCGAAAAAATCTACATTACATTATGCCCTTTGACATAAACAACAACCCGACATTGAAAACAATTTTTTTTTGGAATTGGATCCGGAATAACATCGAGGCTAACCGTGGTCCTCTTTGTTAGGTAGTTGATTATTTATTGCTAATTTCCACTTCCAGGAATGGAAATTAGCACTGCATAAAATAAATTAATATTAAATCGAAGGACGTTTCCAATCGGAACAATCATGTACCATGCTCAGCAGGAAATAGAAAAATGCCGTATTGATTTAATCATATATTAAATTAATGTCCTAATTTCCAATTCATAAATCCAAGTTGTAAAAATCACAGAAGTGTCAATATAATTGCACATTAAAATTGTCCATTTAGTAGTAAAAATTTTCATTTGTTTTTTATATTTTTATAGGTCGCAAATGCAATGCTCATGTTTGTATTCATCCCACTCTTTGAAACCGTTGTGTATCCTCTACTCAATAAATGCAATATTCTCAAACGACCCCTTCAACGAATGACGGTTGGAGGGCTCTTTGCGGCAGCTTCTTTCCTTGTTGCGGGTCTGATTGAGAGACAAATCCAGGTCAGGTCATTAAATTGAGTGCTGTAAATAACTTATGAGTAATCAAGTGAAATGCATGTTGTCATAATTAGCTCAGTTGTCCAGAGTATTGTTTTTTCCAAATCTCGTAGGTTCTAGCCTGGAAATGTGTTAAAAGATATAAATGGAATGAGCTTGACCTTTTCTCAATAATTACTTTCTACTGAGCCATGAGTTCAATAAAATCTTTCTGACCAAAGTTTGTTCACCAAAAAATAATTTGGTCCAATTTCGATTTAATTTTGAAATGGACCTTGGTCTTCTCCAGGAAGGATGAATTTTATGGACAAGCCCTGGAGGCAAATCCATTTTAGCTCTTGTATTTATTTAGAGCTCTTCAGTTTATATCTTACCCAGTCTTACATCCTTTACGAAATACAGTAAATTATGTTCTATTTTTGGATGTATTCCATATCCTATTATTATTGATTTGACCTTTCAAAAGGTCACTGTACACAACAAATTGGTCCAAACTTATTTTAGTGCTCGAAAATGAATTAATTTTATTTTTGTCCCCCTCCACCATAGGCCTCTTACACAATCCTCCCCACAAATGGTGAGACACATCTCAATTTCATAAACACACTTCCATGTTCAGTCAAACTGTACGAAGAGGGTCCAGGGGTCTCATCCGTATCCCTTAGCCCAATCCTAGAAAATTCAGAATCCACATCCGGACCCCTTAACTCCAGCGCCCTCCTTCAAAAACTTCACCTTGACCCCGATGGTCATTTTCATCTTGTGGTCAAAGGGAATCAAAACCTAATTCTGTCGTCAACAACTCATCAAAATCTAAGGGTTCGAATCCAACTTAAAAATGAGTCAGCGTGTCAAGCCATATTTCATCCCAATGGGACATCTTTACCAGAAATTCGACAATGGAGGAGTCTCATGTCCCTTAAGAGGGCAGGTCTTCAAACATTTTTAATTGGGGTGGACGAGGTCAATCGAAAGGTCATGGTTAATTTACTTCCCTCAGTGGATGATGTGGAGAAATCTAAGGAGGGGAATGCGAAGCTGAGGTAAAGATTTTTTGTTTTTGTTTTGTTTTTGAAGACCCTTGTTTTGTGGCCTTGCCATTGAATTTTTATGAGTTTTCTCCAGGACAAAAGTGTAAACAAAGAATCTTCGTGCTTCTCAAGAATTCCTAAAATTCTGGACGGACACACCTGTTGATTTTTGTGTTTCAATTTGGCGTGGGTTTATCCGGCGTAGGTTTATGTTGATGATGTTTGAGTCTTCTCATAAACAACAACTCGAGCCGAGGCTCATGTTTACTTTTGCTTAGCTCGAGAGGAAGTAATTTCTCCTTTACAATATCCCCACGTGCCTTGATATATTTTAGATCTCGATCTTTATGTCCTTTTCTGACTGATGTGGTCGTTCTAACTTGAAAACAAAATATTTTGTAGAAAGTTAGGTCAATCGATTAACTTTAATAAGAAAAGTTTCGCTAAGCTCAAAGTAATTATTAGTTTTAGTCCTTTTCTAGAAAAATATCACCATGAGTCATGGGATTTAGATCATGATTACGACTAGAAAAGTCTTGAACTTGAACAGAAGGCTATAAACACAAAGTCATAATACCTGGATTTGATTTAAATCAACAAATTCTGTAAAAAGTAATCTGAAAAGTCGTATGTAGCCTAATTTACATGTATTATATGCAGTTGACCTCTTACCCTGAGGGCTCGTTTTTTGCAATTATGGAAATCAGAACTAAACTTAAACCTGAATTCGATCTAATATCCAAGCTTTCCGACTTTCCAAAAATGTATTTATGTACGTATTTTACAACTTTGCTGTTGTCAATTCTTTCATTTTTCTTATTACCTTAACATGGTTAAATATCGCAAAGCGTAGAAAATGCCTGAATCCTGGAGACTTCTCTCATTTTCTAGAGAAATCAAAAGGAATTAGTGGTTCACCTGGAACTGGAACTTTATGGAGTTCCCTCCAGGTAATAAGGATGTATATCCATGGATACCCCTGGATTATTTTCTTTTCAGAGTTGGACTTTCTCCAACTCTTTACTCTTATGAGACTTTCACTACTTTCTCTTTCTACCTCTTGGATTTCAAGTTCAATGGCATAAGAGGTACAACTTTCCCGGAGAAAATATGTCTGATGATGATGAGTTTTTCCCGTGAAACTTTTACTTTTGCAAATAATAATTAGCTTTTCGTAGTTTCTTTTTGGTCTTTGAATTTTATAAGCTTCTTGTCTTGTTTTGATGCAACTAATTTTGCCAACTTTGTATTCTTGGCTATATGAGATATGCTTTTAAGTTCGGTAATGACAGTGGCGTTTAAATACAAATGTAATCCTGCGGCTCAAATACCAGATCTGATGCATTGTACCATGTTTCCTTCAAAATCAGCCACTGGATAGCTCAGTTTTCATGAAATATTCTTCTAACTGGGAATATATTGCGTCATTGGTATAAAATTCTTCAGTTGATCTTGTTGACATATCTAAAAATCTAAACCTTCGTTGATGTTTTGTTATCCATTTGTTTTTCTAAGAATTTTGTCTCCAAATTGGAAAGAGTAGAAAATGTTTATCATTTATAAAAACCTACACATAAAAATATAAGTAAAGGATTTAAAGGGGCTCTTAATTGTAATAGATATTTAAAGTTGATAATTAATTTTGTACCTGCGAGTAGAATGACAAAGAAACTAGCAAAATGCTTCCAAATTTAAAAGTTGTAGCATTAAAATTAAAAAGTTACCCACAAATTACCAACTTTACGTTACATTACATTACATAAGTATCATTAAACTTCGAACTTCAAAAAATTTGGAAATTATTTGCTTTTTCAACAAAACAAACACCTCAATAGAGCCGGCCTTTTAAAATCCTCTTTTTTGTATCAAATAATTTGTTTTTTGTTTGTTTTAATAGGCTTGTGTACACTGTTCCACTCGGAGCCCTTTTCCCATCACCGGCCAATGATACCACAAATACTAATAATACGTCTCAAATTGATGTTAAGATCCGACTAATTAATGCCCGAGGAAAGTCTGTTGTCTTTCAATTAAATGGAAGTACAAATGAGACCAATGTCATTTTTCGATCTACATCAACATTTGAGTTGGATCCAGACGTGTACGTTTTACAAAAACAACAAACTTTGATTCTTTTGTGGTTAATAAGCTTTTAGAGGAGATCAATGACAATAATTTTCTGTTTTTTTTAAATTATTTGCAAAAACAAATAGTTACAGCGTATCTGTAGAACTTAAAATTCGAGACGAGGTTGGAAATGGGACCAATACGACAGAAACGCTACTTTCGCGAACCCTTGATCTCAAAACGGGTGGGAGCTATATCCTTGGGATTCATCAAGACTATTCGAATCCTGGAGATTTGGACTCACTTCAGGTGAAAATTTGCACACAAAAAACCCCTAATTTTTTCCCCACCAAATTGTCTTGTCTTCATTTCCTTTGTTTTTCATTTTTCGCAATAGTCTCAATTAATCACAATTACCCCATCCAATAAAATCCATATCTTATGGCTCCTCCCACAATACGTCCTCATGGCTTGGGCTGAGGTCCTTTTCCTCATCTCAGGGGTCGAGTTCTCTTTCACTGAGGTAAGTAAAGTGGATGACCTTGAAGGCTTTTATTGTTTTTATGTGTTTCTCGTGCCAGGAGCACCTTTAAGTGTTATCTCAAAAGACAATACTACTGATACTATACGTGATCATTCATAGGATTTTGTAAGATTAGAAACTGAGATTCAAGTGGGGGTCATACATTTTGAAGGTGAAGGACTAAATGAACTTGGATAGATTTTTAAATGAGCTCCTAAAAATGACGCAAATCATTTCAAATCTCGGGGCGTAGGCTCGGGGAAAAAATTCAGCAGTTGGACACCATAAAGACGGGTCATGAATAAATTAAACCCGGAAAGACAACCATGACATTTGTATTTTACCTAGTCATCTCAATTTCACCAGAATCCCCTTCATTTGTTTGGATTAATTTGTCTCTTGATGTAGTAGCAGCAGGTATCTAGCTTTGGGTCAGGAGTTCATTTGTTCAATTAGTATGTAAAGTCACCCTCGTTGGAGTAAATAGCGTGTGTATAGAATGACATTATGTTTGTAATGTAAATGTCTATAATCAAAACAAGCATTGCGTATTTACGTTCACGTAATTTGCAGGGTTTCAAGTTACAATTCCGAAAAAGCAGACTTTGGCATTTGCGAACCAAAATCGGAGGTTGATTTACTTAAGATTGAGTACGATTCATGTTGGAACAAAATGGAAAATTGCAGTATGCTAGATTCCTCCAGATTGTGAAACTAACGTCATAGAAGATCAAAAAAAATTGTGATTCGTGTCGTGAGAACCCTTTTAGTTTAGTAATAGGCCAGATAAGCCCTTGAAGATTTTGTCTGAGAGACAATGTATACAAAAACATACTCAAGTCGAGACAAATATTTCCAGAAATTCCAAGGATGTACGGGAGCTTATAGTAGCTTAGTTAGAACTCTAGAAATTCTAGGTTCTCCAGGATTGAGCTTTTTCATCTGAACAAAGCACAGGTAGGAGGGCACGTGGAAGAATCCTCTTCAAGTACGTATTATTTTGCTGATTTGTTGAATCTCTTACGGATATAATATCTGTAGATACATGACATGACATATCCAACTAACGAAGCCTTGGAACGGCCTCAAGGGCAAGGACAGGCTTGGTAGTAGTAAACACAAACGAGGCTCAAAAGTCCCGTGAGATCCCAAGTTGCCCAGGATTCACATTATTTTGCGTTCCATTTCGCTTCCTGGTTACACTTTTACTCCTGGCGAGCTGGACCGCTTAGGTTTGATTTGATTTCAGCTTCAAAGGCAGAAATTTATGTAAGGTCAAGGTTCACCCTTGTATGGATTCTCAAGGTCAATTCAATATTCAATCACATAAGTAGAGGAAACCCAATTTGTTAAAATAATTTCAATCAGCAGAATTTTATAAATCTAATTTTGAGGTATACCCAATAGACAAGGTTTAGGGCTTTCACCTCCATTCGAGTACATAACAATAGCTCTTTTGTATTCATTCTTTCTCCGGAAGAAAGTGGAGAAAACATACAAAATCCTCTGCGAATGGACTTGATCCCCACACGAGACCCTTTTATTCTCAACTTTTTCTTACAATACATACAATTGAGAATGAAGAGGCTTTCTAAGCATCCTTACAATTATTATTACAAAAAACACTAATTTGGCAATGGATCCAATAGATCCGGTTACCTCCAATCCAATTTCAATTGAAAAGAAGAAAAACGCTTATGAGTAGTACAGCATTCGATCATGTAAGCCGAACAAAATGTTGATCACGCTGCTTCAACATGACCTTTTAACAAGAAGATCATAAGAAAAATATATTATATCAGGAAATTTAATGAGAATAAAAAGATTTGGTTTTTGTTAATAGTCATTATATAATGGACTTTGACTGGACAATGCGTCTATCATGATCGTAGACCGTGACCTTTAGGTTTCATTTAATGACATCCTTTTGTCTTTGTCTAATCTTCCAGGCACCAGAGTCAATGAAGAGTGTGATGCAATCATGCTTTCACCTCACAAATGCAGCAGGGAACTTGATCGTGATCCTTTCGGCTCAAGTTGACCTTGCACAGGTAAGTCCAAAGTGGCAGCGCATATCAGCGCTCATTTTGGATGATCAATCACTTGATTGCCGAAATAATATGCTTTCGTTTTTCATTGAATTTCAGGCCACAGAGTTCTTTGCATTTTCGGGAGCCATGTTGATTGACATTATATTTTTCGCCTTCCTCATTTCCGGCTATAAATATGTGAGTCCAGAGAGGCCTCAAACCTCCAGACGCCTAAGTGTCTATCAAAACTTTGAGAGGAGGGAGAGTAGTCGATTATAGATTCAGTTTTTATAAAAATACACTAAAAAAGCTTTAAATTTACAAAAAAAGAAGATACATACGTTTTAGTATTCTTCGTATTTGAGATGTCACTGTAGATTTTTTTGGGTTCTTAATTTGTGAAAGTGCCCAAAATAGCTCAACTTATACTTATGTACTGCATTTTAATTTAATATATAGTTTTTAATTTAATTATTATTAATCGATCCAGAGTCAAAAGTTGTTTATTGTATTGTTTTATTTAGAATTCTTAATTAGGTCGGAAAAAATGAAACGTTTTTGAAATAAATATTCAAAGTTCAGCAATAAAAGTCGAATTTTTCTACACGCCAGCGTTTATTTAAAGACAATGTACAACACCGTTTAAATGTTTGAAAAATATTCATGGAATACATCATTTAAAACATTAACTTTTGACAAACAAATTTTTTTTTCAATATACATATGTATATATGTAATAATTTACTTTTCACACAGTGAATACTTTGATATACAAGGTCATATTTAGGGAGGGTTCAAAAACAAAAGTACAATGGTACAAAGATCAACTTGTAACGTTGTAACACCATGCTATGTGGGACAAAATTTACAATAATTAATCATTTTAACCATAACTTAATTAATTAACCATAATTTAGTATCTAAAATATTTGTACAAACATAAACTAAAAAGTACTTTCCAGCGTACATCTACACACATGCAAAATACCGTTACTCTTTGTGCACAAGTCATGTGCTTGGCAAGTCACTGATGCAGGTCATAAAATCACCGGACACAGACCGGGTTAGGTTTGGACATCAAGAAAGACACAACATGTACAAAATGAAAACATTGTATTTTTAAATAAATAATTTCTTGGGTAGTTCTAAACAGTTGACGGACAAGTACGTACACTAACAACCATTTCTAAAAATTACTGCTTAGCGCTGCTTTACTTGCAGGACAATGGTTTTGGGTAAATCAAATAGGACTGTGTGTATGCATTTACTAACTTAATTAGAGAAGTAATACATGTGTTAAAACTGGAGTATTTTAAGAGATTCTTGACTGTACAATTTGTAATTTGTAAATGGTCTGTACAAATGAATAATACAATTTGTATGGCACGGTCTTTGTTGAATTCACAGACATGTGGGTCAAATACTTAAAATACAAACTAAATACAAGTGAAATTTTATTTTTTACAAAATTACAAACTGGAGTTTCAAGCAAAACGGATTAAACGTTTAA
>JAQIYE010000355.1:0-13532 GCA_034699765.1 Xenyllodes armatus
CAATGACCTAATCCTGTTTAGTAATCTAAAACATGTTCTGGCCCTGGACTATTTCAATGATTATATTTATTGGTCGGATGATGAGATGAAAACTATTTCAAAGGGTGAGTAGAAGTCGGTTATGGTTGTATCTGGAATTGTTAATTGTTGTGATTTAAGGAAATCATATGTGACCTTGACCTGTGACATATTTTACAGGAACTCTGGATGGAAGCAAACAGGTCACCTTGGTTAGTAATGAGATTATTCATCCAGATGGGATTGCAGTGGATGTAGCGGCCCAAAATTTATATTGGACTGATGCGGGTAATTTCTTGGAAAATAAATTTTATTTTCACTTTAAGTGATTTTGACATCGACATTTAGTCATACTCTAATTTTATGATTCTGCATCTTGTTCTTTAAAAGGTACGGATCGTATCGAAGTGTGTAAGTTGGATGGATCCTTTCGAAAGGTAATTTCCTAAAATATGCTACAAATTGTTTAAAGATCAAAACAAAATCTCAGCTCAATGAACATTTTTAAAATTCCTGATTCATTCAATTTAAAACCTCTACAGATTATAATTTCCAAACACTTGCAAGAACCGAGAGCAATTGCTGTGGCCCCTGAGGATGGCTACTTGTTTTGGAGTGACTGGGGTAAAAAAGCTAAAATTGAAAGGTGAGATTTGACCCAATCATGATTATTCATGTCAGCAGCTTCAGCTTCAGATGGATTTTGGAAAATTACATTAATTTGTTTTTTTCCTCAACGTAGATCTAATCTAGACGGTTCTTCACGGGAGGTCATTATCAGCACGGATATCCAGTGGCCCAATGGAATTGCCTTAGACACTGTAACCAAAACGCTTTATTGGTGTGATGCACATACAGACAAGATTGAGGTTTGCCTTTAAATCAAGAATACGATAACAATCTTAGAATTTTTGATTTGAAGATTTCACAAATCTTTGTTTTTATTTACAGATGTCTAGTTACAGTGGTTCCGGTAGACGAACGATTATTTCCTCAAACCTACCTCACACTTTTGGGTTCACTCTCCTTGGGGATCATATTTTTTTCACGGATTGGCAAAGACGAGTTGTTGAGAGGGCTGATAAACTAACAGGAAAAAATCGGATTATTGTTAAAGACCCCTTCACAGATCCAATGGGACTCAAGGGCGTCTCACTTGATGCCTCTTCTCGAATTCATCTTAGAAACAAATGCTCAACTAGCAATTGTGAACAGCTTTGTTTTTATGCGAACAATGAAGCCAAGTGTGATTGCCAAACAGGTAAAAACGAGTTCACAAAATTTAATTGATGGAATCCTATCTTTCTAACAGGGACAGGGACATTTGAAAGAGAAATTGCTCAAGGGTTTATTATTGTGGTACTTCCAGTCTTAATGGTTATTCTTTCTTGTAAATTAGGTTGGGAACTTGGATCGGATAAAAGGTCCTGTACGAATCCTGATTCCTATGTGATATATACATTTGCCGGTGATCTTTACAAGCTTAGTCCTGAGACTTACAACAATCAAGCACTGCCTATTGGAAAAGTGAAACAAGCAATAATACTCACCTCTGATGTTGACTATATTTACTGGTTTGATCTCAAAATGAGGTGTATTGCTCGAGCTAGTATTTTAAATGGAAGCCACTTTGAAAAGGTCAGTACGGTATTAGCAGAGGAGAAGGACTACGGATTTGAATAGGAATTTTTGCTGATTTATTGATTTTTTTTGTTTTTCTGCCTCAGGTTGTGGAGACAGGAATGTTTCATCCTGAAAGTTTAGCCATTGACGTTTTTTCGAGAAATCTGTACTGGACAGACATGAAAAGGGGAAGAATTGAACTATTTGCAATCACATCCAAGTTTCAACGCACCCTAATCTGGGATCTGGAGTCACCGAAGGATATCATCGTAACGGTAATTACTCAAAATTGATATTATAGCTATAATCAGATCTCGTTTAGTTTGCCCTCGCGGAAAATTAATAACTTAATCACTTTTACCCTTATCGTCCAGTCGAAAATTTACTTTTCGACATGGTCTACCTCCAACCCAGCAATTCAAACTTGTCAATTGGATGGAACTCGCCTCATGATTTTTGCATTCACAAGTGGTCGTGCAAATGGACTGGCTGTAGACCAAGAACATATTTATTACACAAACATTGATGCATTCACGATTGAAAGGGTACTTTTGACTGACGATCCACGAAATAATCGACTCCCAGAAGTCCTAATAAGAAGAAACAATGAAAGCCCATATAGCTTGACCCTCAGTGGGGTAAGTAATTCTAGTGGAAGTCCACATGCAAAATAATTGTTTCAGCAAAACTAGGGTATTCGTAATTACAATCAATTTGTTTTCTATTTTCATAGGACATCCTATTTTTCTCCGATCTCTCCACAAACTCAATCCTAAGTACAAACAAGTCAAATCCCAGGACAGTTATTACCCATTTAACAAATAGTTCTGGAAGCGTGTTTGACATGTCGACATATGTTAGGACTCGACCTTCCCACTCCTGTTCCTGTTCTCATATTTGTTTTCAATTAGGAGACGTTCAAAAATGTTCCTGTCCAAATCATTACCGACTGAACCAGGATGCATGTCTTCCTCCAAATGAGTACATTCTCATGGTCACAGGGAGTAATTTGATTCGGATTGTCCCGGATCAAGGTGATAGTGTCCTTGACAGTGTCATGTCCACCCTTAAAAACAATGTCAGTTCTTTAAGTTATAACTATGATAATTTAATAATAAGTGACGTCAAGGGACTTCGGATCGGTTCGGTTGTGTTTAAAGAATATTACCAAAGCCTTGCCTATGAGAAGAATTTGGACTATTTATTTACGAGTTCAGGAAGTTGTATTAATGTAAGTTTTGTGACTGGGACTGCAAGAGATATTTATATTGGTGCTGGGATGAATGGAGGTGGAGTTTGGTGTATCAAAGGACCTGGATATTCTCTTCCCCTTGCTGATTCAGAGGTTGAGGTAATTTCTTAAAATTAACTTCAAATCACTATATTTTGCTGTTTTGTTTCCATTTTACCAAACCTAAACCAATTTCACTTTCCTCTCTCAATTACAGAGTCCATCTCAACTTACCTTGCATGAAGGGACAAGCTCAATCTACTTCATCTTGAACAACTCCGTGAACAGGGTTCGGTATGATGGGCTCTTTCACAAAGTGATAGCCCAAATGAAATCGGCTATCCATGGACTTTTTGTGGAAGAGACTGATATTTATTTCAGTAATGAGAATAATATTTATACAAGTGACCTGAATGGGGATAATTTGAAGGTCTTGATTAGAGCCGCACCGGAGAATACAATTGGGACCCTAACTGGATTTGGAAGGTGAATCTAGATAAGTACTTAAAACGAGCCTTCAGGATGATTTTGTTTAAGGACAAGGAATCTCCGTGGTCATGGACTAATTATAAAATTTTATTTGAATCCTGGAAAAGGTACATTTACTGGTACGTTGACTCTCCAAATGGGATGTCTACTACATTAGAGCGTGCCAATAAGTTAACTGGAGACGAACAGAGCCGTCTTGGAGATTTTAGCAAAATCATCACACTCCTTTCTATTAATATGACAAGGGTAAGTCTTTTGTTTGTGATTATATGTACTTGAAGTTCGTGCTCCAAGCTAATAATGAAAACGCTCACTTTGTTTTTACACACAGCCTTCCACCCGTCCGCAGTCTTCCATGTGTTCCCAATGCACCCACTTTTGCATCGACAACGTCTGCTCCTGTCCCTTAGATTTTGTCCTACAAGACAAATACAGTTGTGTTCAAAAGACTTCCCCGTGCTCAATCAATGAGTTCACTTGCAAGGCTGGGAGTGTTCAATGTTTAAGAAAGAAGCAGATTTGTGATTCTATACCAGATTGTTATGATGGATCCGGTAAGTGCAATCAAATTCATTTGTGGTAAATTATAGTGTAAAGTACTAATTAAACCAGTCATTTCAGGACCCTTTTACATGTATTTTGATAAACAATCCAATTAATTCTAATCAAAATTTTATTGTTTTGACTTTCATATTGACCATGATCAGATGAGGTCGGCTGCTGTGAGCATAAGTGCCCTGAACACGAGTACAATGGTAAGTATACGTATGGCTTTGAGTACCTTAACTTCAATCAAATGGCTCCAGCGATGCCTGTCTACTTGGGAAAATATTACTATTTTTGTCTTTTCCCCTTGATATTAACAGAGTGCCTTCACGTTGCTTCTCTTTGTAATGGAGTGATAGAATGTCCGCTGACCTCGTGGGATGAATCCAATTGTCCTGAAGTTCTTCCTCCTTCAAGCTCAACAGATGTATTAACATTTTTAGCTCCAATTTTCATCCTATTTGCCCTGATAATCATCGTTACATGGTTTTTCCTCAAGAATAGGAGAAGGGCTGCGTCCCAACAGCAACAAGTCATTTCATCTCAAACAACAGGTAGATTTTATGTTTTCCTTTGAGTTCAGATCATATTTATTTAGAAGATTGATTCATGCGTTTGCGAAATGCTAATTTGACCATTGACTATCATCTACTTCTATTTTAGAAACCCTGGCCCTGAACACAACAAACTCTCAAGTTCCTCCATCCTCCGTGAGTTTCAACAACAGGAAATCCAATACTTCCTCCTCTGGCTCAACGACTCAGCAACCTTTCCTTGACCCAGCCCCAAGCCTTGCAACTACAAATTCCAATTCTAATAATTCTCAACAGTACTGTGAACTCCTCCTCTTGGCCCCACACCCGTCCCCCTCCAACACAATCAGTAACTCATGTTGTCATGAAGGAAGACATGTTGGAGGTCGAATCCCACCTCCAACAACCCCTTGTTCCACTGACGTCGGATGTTACACAACAGAGGATGATGAAATGTATCCAAATGTTCTGGACAGTGATGAGAGTAGCAGTATTCATGGACGTCGAAGGAGACATGGAGGAGGACATCATGGAGGTGGTGGACGGAGTAGTCATCGGACACGACTGAAAGACAAGCCAGAATATTATGTACCACCCCCACCTAGTCCCACTTAAAATCTTGTAATTACAATAATTAATTAGCGTAGTGAACGAGGATTTTATATACTCACAACTTCATAAAAGTTATTTATTTTGAAGGATAAATTATCTAATTTTTTTAAAAATGTAAAGTTGATTAGTTATGTTTTAAATATTTGACTATGCAAGGCGATTTCGATTTTCGATTCGACGATTTGAAAAATAAAAGGTGAAGCTGAATGTGTAGTCGTCGTGTGTGTACTTTATGCTCATTTTCCAGTAGATTTTGATGTTGTCTTTTTGGCTTTTGACCTTGGAAGGACTACCATGTTGACCATGACCTTTGTGGATCTTTAGAGGGCAAGAGGTCAACAGTTTTTCCTGGGGGTAAAGTGCACTCAATAGTGGGCTCGATATTACATAGAGGTTCAAGTGGGGGAATCTGGCTTTGGTTTGAAATGTATGGCAATGACAAAGTTCAATTTTTAAAAATTGCTCAGCTAAATTCAGGATTTAGCGGTGGTAGAGGGAAGGTCAAGTAAGGTCAGGATCAAGGTCACGTCACAAAATTAAGCATCTTACTATTAGTCAACATTTCTATTGTAAGTGAACTTCTGAAAAAATCAAGTTGAACCATCAAACTGACTGGGGTAAGCGGAACTGGTTTACTCATTCTCTTGGCCTTTGCAGTCCTTGCCATCCTTGCGGTCATTGCAGTTTTTGGAGTCCTCACAGTCCTTGTAGTAGCTCTTTTGGGTTATTTGAAGAGGAGGTCAAGAACGAGGAGGGGTAACAAAATCTAACCTTGTCCTTGACCCCCTTAAAATATCCAATCTCAACTGGTCATTGCATACTGAAAATATTAACCCTCTATTATATTTTCGTAGAACAAGTGAGCAGGGAAGGTCAAACCGGAGATTCCGTTTAGTTGTTGGAAGCACGAGAGGTCAAGGTCACATCACAAATAGTCAACATTTCCATTCATCAAACTGACGGGGATAACTGGTACTGGTGTATTCATCACCTTGGTCCTCGTGGCGCTTGCAGTTTACCTGACTGTAATAAGTGATTTTGAGGGCAGGGACGAGGAGAGGTAACGAAACTTAACCTTTGACCTTTCGCTTTCTTAATTAAATTATTGATATTTTGAAACATTAATACCTACCATCTCCATTTTTATTGTAAATACACTTATAGGGAGCTTCAAATCAAACGAATCAAGGCCATTGACATGTCAGGCTCTGGAGCTGCTGCAGGAGGGGTCAGTCGAAAATTATCCGTCTTCATTGTTGGAGGAACGGGGGAAGTTGGAAAGGCACTTGTCAAGGAACTAGCAAGAAATCATGGACATTTTGACAAAGTTACTCTAATTGGTCGTCGAACCATTGACCTTCCAAAGGATGAAACTTATGGATCATTTACTCAGACTCAAATTGATTTTGAAAAGATTCCAGAATTTGCAAGTGCTTTTCAAGGTTTCGACATTGGGATTTGTGCCCTTGGGACGACAAGAGGAAAGGCTGGAAAAGATGGATTTTATCGTGTGGATCATGATTATATACTTGGAGTAGCTCAACAAGCCAAGGCAGCTGGTGTATCTCAATTTCATTTGGTCTCTTCTGCTGGTGCATCCAAGGATTCATATTTCTTTTATCCAAAGGTTAAAGGTCAAGTAGAGGAAGAGGTCAAAGGGCTTGAGTTTGATCGAGTGTCAATCTATCGACCTTCCGTTTTGATTGTGGATCGAGTTGAGTCGCGACCCTTTGAAAAATTCGCAATTACAATGACAAAACATTTAGATTATTGGCGAAAGTTTAGTATAGATGTTCCATTACTTGCTAAAGCAATTGTGAAGAATATCCTTGTGGCCCCTACAGCTAAAGTTGAACTTTTGGACAATGGAATGCTCAATTCCATTGGGAAAGATTGAAATGTTTCATTTTCGATTGGACACAAACTGGCTATAATGCATATGTTTTGTTTAATGGTCCTAAAGTACTTTTAATTAGACTAAAAATGAGTTAGATACGGCTATTGAACCTTCTGTTTTGGCTTTTTGTATGACATCTATATAATATGTAAATGCTATCAGTCTCAGGGTTCTGCTTATTCTATGCTATGTATCCAAATTGCAGCTGTTCTAATGTGTGATATTAAACTAATTCAATTGGCAATTGGGATCAATTAATTTACATAACACTCAACACCTGCATCATTGATTTAAAAAAATTTATTTTTGCTAATAGAAATGTTCTGGAACTTACTTCTTATTAGTCTAAATAAACGTTTTACTTTAGAAATCTTGAAATTATAGATTCCTGTTCGTACGACTAATTAAGATAGATGTCCCTCTGCATTTTCTAAAGAATCCAGCCAATTAACCAATTCATTTAGCCGCTAAATTATATATTAATAACAGAAATTAATTTTTAAAAACACGTAATCTTCTACCAAACCCTGTATTTTGTTCTAGACAATTACTTTGCAAGTTGTCGAATTAAGACAAGACCAAGGATTGGGAAAATTAGTAGATGAGAAATGAGGTTATTATATCCTATGCTATAACTAACAATACAAACAGAAAATCGCTGACGTGTTCAATTTAGTATCCTGCAAGGCGTTCTTCAATATCCGAATAATCTTCCTCAGAATCATCAACTGGTGGTGTTGGGTCTCGACGTTTCGGCACCTTCTTCACAATAATTCTCTTGACGATCACTTTCCCCTTGTTAGCGCTCGGAACTCGAATAGTCCTGATTACTTGTCCATCTTCAAGATCTGGAATCGCAATTTTAGATCTTGGTTGAGTTGATGAGTCCTTAAATCCAAAGACATTTGGTACTGATTAATCTTGCATAAGGTGATAATCCAGAAACAAGGACTTGATAATAGTTTTAAATGTTTTAATCAAACCTTTTTGGTGAATGAATCCCTCATTGAAGCCGTAGATGTGGATGGCCTTGGGTCCCGAGAGTCCGAGTAATTTGAGGGCAATCTCTTCGAAACTGAATTTGAGTCCCCTTCGGCAGCCGTTTTCCGTACATTCCTTGTTATGCCTGTGCCTGGCACTTTACCTGAAAGTAAACCAATGTGAATTTTAAGGTTAAATGCATTCTAATAATTTACGTTCAGGCTTCAGGCAGGGTTGTTTGTTTTAGTGGTAGAACAGCTATTATTTTAAAAAAGTCGTTACCTCTACTTCCAGTCAAAGTTGCATTTATTTCTGATTTGAGTCGACTGAGTCGCCCACTATCCACTTTGCTATCAAGGGAAAGGCGGCCAAAACCAGAACCAGAACTCCTGCCTTGTACACCAGACGAACCACGATTACGACCGTTGGTGAACTCATCCCTATCCCGATCCCGAAAAGAACTCCTCCTGTCATCCAAGTCACTTTTTGACCTGGAGGTTGGAGTTGGAAGGCTAAGACGGCTAGTGATTGGCTTCCTTCCACCCCCAAGCAGACCTAGTTCTTTTTCTGCCTTTAATAATGCACTCTTAGGTGGAGTCCGAGGAACTCCAAGTCTGTCAAATACGGACGGCTAAAACGGTGGAGACATAAAAATATACATCAAAAGTGTCCATGTTCAGTTTCAAAATGCAAGCATTTTGTTCATTCATACCTTGACACCTTTGGGTAGTGGGCCCCTTGGCGTAAATGTTTGTGGATCAAAACTGACCTTTAATTTTGGTTTTTCTTTAGGCTCAGGCTCACTAGTACTAGACACCTTACTTTCCCCAAGACGATCAAATACAGTTTTCTTGTCGTTACCCTTGGCGGTTGAACAGGATGATGTTGATGAGGCTGGTTTAGAACGAAAGAAAAGAAGTAATAGTTAACGATGGAACAACTTCACATTTCAGAACAGTTCGATGGTTGCTGAAGGTGCTGTTGAAGGTCGAAACTCGAAACAGAATAAGAATGGATAAAAAATTCAAAACATCTACATATTTACCACGAGACCGCTCGAAAGATTCCAACCGAGAATTTTTTGAAGATGACTCGGGCTCTGGGCTTCTCCTTATAGAAACTTTGAGATTCCCTGGAGGAGTTCTCATCCTAACCTGAGCTCTTGGCTCGTTCTCAAACTTCGATTCCTTTGACCCTCGGCTCGGCTCGCTCGCCTCATCAGAACTGGATTCAGATTCGGAACTACTGGTCCTTGTTGGGATGATGATTCTCTTCCTTGAGGAAAAAGATGAGAGTCCCAGTTGTGGTCGTGAAGATGTCGATGAAACAGGAATAGCTCGTGTTATGGTAGAATCATTCCGTCCCACAGCAGAGTCCCTTTCTGTGCTAAGAGATAGTGGCGGAGTCTTTTTTAGAATTGGCTTTGTATTGACTGGAATGATTCCACGAAAACAAAATGAAATTACATTAGAAATCACTGTTAGTGTACTGGCTCATTAAGTTATTAAGCAAATCACATTCATTTACCACTGTTTGGAGAATCCTCAATCACTTGAATAGAAGTTGGAGTTGAGGAGTTTGGGGTCACTTTATTTTGACCAATGCCAGGGTCACTGAGTGGCGTGACAGGCTTGGCTGTTGTTGTTGTTGGAAGAATCATTCGAGAGTTAGGTGCAGTAATGTTCACCCGTTGTGGTGGTGGTGCAGAGACTAACTTTGTTGTGGGACCATGAGCTTTTTCCTTTGACTTAAGAACAATAAAGCCAAATTAGTTTTAAAAACATCAAAGAACATTCTCATTGACCTGTAACCAACCTTTTGTATATAAAATTGCATATGGATGGTCTATGGTCTTTTACCTCCTCATGAACTCTCTTGGAATGTTTTAAAATGGTGATAATATCTCCCATTGCTGTAATTCCCATGTCACGTAGACACTCCTTATTAAGGTCAAGGAGCATATTGAATCGCATTCGATTATCATCAAAGATACATGCATATTTTGTATCAAATCCAGATGGAATCCCAGCTGCACGAAAAAAACTGAGCCAAAGGGCTGTCGAAAACCAAAAAAAAATAAATGAAAGTGATGGTTAATTAATAATCGATTAATTAGTTAATTATTTTTACTCATATTCGATATTATATAATTAATTATCAAAATTCACTTACAATACTCTCCCTTGTCACGGTCACTCATTTTGTCAAGGTTGGCAGTGCACCTTCCTTGCAGCGGAGCGTGTAGTGACTTGACCTTGACCTTTACTGATGGACCGTAGTTGGCAGTGTCACGGGCAGTGACCCCAAGCGATGCAGGACCAGAGCAGGAGCAGTGTCGAAGAAGTTGGTCGAAATTTGTAGGTCGAAAAAAAAATCACAACAAAAATAAATCCAAAAAAATCTACAACTTTTGCAAGAATTTCCTGATTCCCATTTCCCTTGCATGAAAAATTGAACTGTCCCGGCCGGCTCCTGACTTGAGCCATACAAATGCATGGGAATGATAAATGATGGACCGAAGATGAACGAACCGTAAAACCGATCGTGATTTTACAGCCTCGGGTCGGTTTCGGGTCACAATTATGTATACCCTGGTCACGAACGAGTAATTTAATGAAAGGTCAATTTTAATTCTTATACCAATACATGCCAAAATATAATAAATAAAGTCAGGGTTATGGAAGACAATTATTATTGATTTTCTCCCAGGATTACGATTGGCATTCAATGGTATGATCGCTTTGGGGTTTCGATTCCGAGTCAGGTTTAGGTTTCGTTCGGTTTTGAACCGAAAGTGGTCGACAAAGCCCGAGTCGGATTCGGATCCCCGATAAAAAACTGGACACCTAACCGAAAACACACGGCTAAAAGTGTTATACTGTTGTAAAACATTCAGAACAGAAGAGTGTACTTAATTGGGACACTTTGACAAAATAAAATAAAGTTGGCGATTTTCATAGAGATGAGGCGCTGTGAGCATGTTAAGATTTCTAAGGCTGGGCTACATATATCTACTAATCTGCATATGATCATTCTTATTTTAATTCCGAATTTCCGGATTCCGGTCCACGGTCCACGTCCGGTCTCTCTGAATTCCAAATCTCAAAAAAACTATTTTTGACTTTTTTCAAGTTGTTCTTGCTCTTGCTCAGCATCCCCAATTCTTCATGGTCTGCTTTTGGGATTTACATACATGCATTTTCCCCTTGTGGTTCTTGTTTTCATTTTTCAAAGCAATGGATATTTCGAACAAGAAGGATTTTGAGAATTGAACAAGCACAAAGCAGTTCAACTTCCTCGAATCTATTCTACTATTGATTCTTCAAAAAAACATAAAAAAAGACCCAGGGAAGGGAAAAGACAGCAGACTAAAAATTCTCTGGCTTTTAGATTTTAGATCCTCCTCCGACCGGGACCAAGACGAACCCCCAGCAGCCCCAGCCACAGCAGCCACTGCATCACAAAGAAAGATCAACTCAATCAGCCCATGCATAGCATATAGTCAAGTGAGTCTCTAATCTCAATTTTGCATTTTGACTTTTCTATTGTTGTTTTGTTGAGGAAATTATAAAAGTTGTAAAAAAAAATTAAGAGGCAGAGAGAGTAGACGGCGAATAGACAACGAACAAAGTGGAGGCTTGAATCTCATTAAATTTATTAAACTGGCATTTTTTTTGGGGTTTTATTGTTTAATTTGTAAAAGAATTTGTGAATTTTAATTTTAATTTAATATTTAATTGTGTAATTTCTGGAATTATTATATATTACTGACAGCTGGAATTACTACTTACTGATCCTGGAGTTACAATTATTGCAATTTTTTGATGAATTGAAGCTCCACTGAATTTCTGGATATTAATTTTATTGGATTATTTGGACTGAGCCGGTTCCTGCTGTCCACTGAATTGCCGTTCGTCACTGTGCACTGATCAGTAATTGGATTTTTCAGTAATACTACTAGTACGTCTATCCCGGAGGTCAAGGTGAGGGTCACATCTTTCATCGCATCGTTTGTTGAATTCGAGCTACGATTTTGCTAGAGGGGCTCCTTCCTGCACGTTGACGCTCAGTCAGTTGACCAACAGACACCCGTCGTGTGTCGTGACCGGCCGGTTCAGTTGGACAGAGGTCAAGTTTCATTTTTTTTTCTTTTGGTCGGTGAACCCGTGTGGTCAATAAAGGCATCAAAATAGGAGGCCCAGCGTCAGCCATGGATATACCAACAATGAACAACTTTGTAGACGGTGATGTCTACATGGAACAAGAGGAGGAATGGGAACGTGAAGGGCTCCTTGACCCAGCATGGGAGAAACAACAGAAGAAGGTGAGTTTCAGTGATTGCTTAAGGTCATACAGCCAATCTCATGTCGTGTCGGAGTTAGTAGAGGCAAACCGTTATTAATTAAAGATCATTGTGACTGACTAAAAAACTATTGACAGAATCCGAGTCTCGAATCTGTTGATTAAAGATGCAGTACTGGTTTCTCGAAATTTCAAAGATTTTTGGACCCAAAACGGGTGAACTGCAAATTTAGAAAAGACTGAAATTAATTAATACGGTCAGATTTTTGAACAGGCTACGGGCAGCTACACGCGTAGGAATTAGGAACTGTGAGTGAGTTGCTTATGCTATGCTATGTTGTATGTTAAATGCATGTAAATGTAACAGTAGTGCATTTTTCTATCTTCTCCATAAAATATTACTCGAAATTCTTTTAATTACAAATAAGGATAAGGACGTTAAATCCAGCAGGAACCTACTGACTTAAGATACCTAAACATTTCTTATCTATTCATATAAACCTTTAAGATATTTAAATTATTTCAGTTTTAGGTTACAGAAATTCAGACAATTTGGTTCTTGGCTAAGGGCTAAGGCATATATGTTTAAGGATTACGAGCAGAAAGACGGTGGTGTGGTGTGGTGATGTACATTATACATATGCCTGATTTCAGATTTGATTTGATGTGGTGTAAAATTTCAGACACGGTTGGGCGTTGAACTTTTTAGAATATTTTATTTAGACTTCCAAAGATGAAGATGAATGCAGCTGTTTTTGTATCTACAAAAAAGCATGAAATAGAAAAGTAGGAAGATTAAAATGCAAATGGTGAGAAAAGTTAAAAGGAAGAAGGAAGTTCTCTAGGGAAGAGACAATTTTAGATTTTTTTTTTAGAAAAGTGGTTATATGGATTATGGCTTTTCTTTTCAGTGATGTCATGTCATTGATGATGGTGGTCTCTGGTTTCATATTATGTCTGGCTAACTGACTGAATAGAAATTGTATACTAATTCTAATTGAATACGTATGGAAATGATGAAACTGAACTTGAGAATGTACATTTTAGTATTTTTTTTTCTTGGGCGTGATGTTATAAGAAATTAGTATATTCCAAGTGTCACTTTTGTCTACAATTTTATGATTTAAACAATGGTCTCAAGAATTTTAATATCCTCGTCCTGTCCTTGAAAACCTTTCATTTCTGCATATGAGCTACTTCTCAATTTCAATCGAGTATTTATCAAATTTCAATGAACTGTCCCCGCGTCCTTGTCCTTTGGGCCTTTGAATTAAGGAAAGATAGAGTAATCGAATTGAAA
>JAQIYE010000356.1:0-13531 GCA_034699765.1 Xenyllodes armatus
AGAAAAGATTAAAGAATAGAATTACACGGAGCTAAAGGAAACAAATGCCCAGACAAAAATGTCAAAAGGCATAAACGATATGAAGCATGTATTTTCTTTAAAGAATTTTGACTATTAGGTCGAATCTTTAAAATGAAAAGCGAAAGCATTCTTGGCCCAAATTAAAATTCCTAATTTAGTGATAGGATGTTTAACACCTTGTTCCAATTTGGGTGAAAATGAAATAAAGGATCATCTAATCAATTCCAGTTTAATTTATAGTGACCCTGATAAAATTTAACTTAATAAATCTTGAGACGGAGCAAATGAATCTTCTGAAGCAAAATTAATGCATCTTTCAATTTTTTTTGCCACGAACCCTGCTGGATCTAAATAGTCTCGGCCATGCCTCCGCGTATCAATCTTTACTTTTATCTTGTACTCTTATCGAGACAGGTACAAGAAACAAGTGTTTATTTCTACCCTTTTGGGTCAAATTGGATAAAAGGTTGACCCAAACAAAGTACAAGATCTGGACGAAGCTGTGGAGGCAGCTGGAATCAAAAGATCAAACGGATAAACTACACCATCCACTGCAAACAATAAAAGAGCTCACTGCTGCTGGCCATTTTGTGTCATCATCATAACTTATTCATTCAGAAGACTCCCTTCAAAGTTAAATGAAGGGAGGATGTGCTCATTAATCTTAAGGTTCTAATTCACAAGGCTCAATCTCGATTAGACCTTAACCTGACGATCTGCCCAAGTCTAGTAAAAAAAACTTCAGTACTGAACAGATGACCCTTCCATGTCGGTTGTCCGTTCAAACTCATTAATTAGGCAAGGGAGTTGGAGCTTGAGGTTTAAAATTTTAACTATTTAAAGTTTTAAGGATGCCGAGATCATTATTGGGTCAGGACTTATTCGGACTTCCAATATCCAAAATTCAAAGGTACCAACTTGTATTGTGTTGTTATTGTTGTTTTGGGAGTGAGAAAATTTCATGTTGTTTAGAGGTTTGGTCAAAGATAAAAATCCGACAGCCTTCCATGTTCATGTTAGTTTGAGGAAACTATGTAGTTTAGTTCCACGCCCATTGTATTCCAATCCAACTTTTCACCAAAAAAAACGTTAGGAATTTTTGGATTCCTTAATAAGGACTTATTTAGGATTTAAATGAACCAAAATTAAGGGTGTTTTCAGATTTCATAAAAACCAAAATCATGAAAATCAAAAGTGAAAAGAAACAACTTGTCAAAAAACATTTCTGGATTGGAGGACCGAGGCAATGCAATGGTAGTTTTGGGTTTTGGTAGGTCTTCTTCCTGCCTATTTTTAATTGACAGTTGAGGGTCTCACCCTCCTTCCTTCCATCCTTCCCCAAGGGTCATTCAACAAAGCCTCGTTTCTGCTGTTTCAGTTCAATTTAAACCTCAATTTATGTTAAGCCAAAGTCAACCCAAAAACCCAAGTCTAAGTTAGACCGGACCAGATCGGGACCTCCGGTCGTCGTCATTGGTTCATGTTTCGAATTGACTCAACCATACGGAAGTCCTGTACTAACCTTAAAGCACTTCCTGATCCTGATCTCTCCGTCTGGGCTTTAGATTTTGGGATCTTGAGATCCCTAGAATCTAGAGTAGCAGAGATGATGCAGCGGAACTTACGTTAGTGAAGCTGCTTATATAGGTTTCACGATGTCTGTCTGTCTATTCGAGCGAAAACTTTTGAACGAAATGTGCTAGAAAGCTTTGGTGTACGAGTCTTGAGCGATAAGGAGAAAACCTATCGAAAATGAACTATGTCTGTAACATTTGACCTAGGACTGCAAAGACAATCCCCGAGGGATCCCCGCTTGGGCATTTTGCTGGCTGATGACCCTGGCCCAAACATCTTTCCTTGACCTTTGTGAGCACATATTATATGAAAGTCAGACGAGTTGAGGACAACAAACCAAATGGTATTTTATTCGAGCAGTCTTCTTATAATTATTTAGCGTCAGTCACAGACGAAAGATCTGGATGGAGTACATTTCCGAGCACTTCGGTTATGAAACTTCTAGCATATTTTATTGATCAAAGTTGGTAAATTTCGACTATCCACTAAATACGTGCCTGAGACGTATGGAGTGCAGTCTCATTTATAAATTTACAAGATTTGACAAATTCCATTTTGTTCTTTTTTCGCACTCAATCTTTCTTGGGTCTTTGAACCCAATCACTGAATTCAGTTCACTGCGTTCGTGTTCAGAAATTAATTCAAGTCATAATTGGAGGTTCCAGTTAGTTGTCTATCAATCAAAGTCGTTTTGAATGAGATTCTCAAAAATTTCTCAACTCTTTGATTTGATCGGATCCCAACAATTCAATAATCCATAAAAAAACAATAAGTAACTCCAAAATTTTCAACAAAATCAAAAAATTTGAAATAGTGACAAAAGTGTAATGAACTTTCGAAAAGTAATTTGACGAAATTTGCGGGATGTGGGAATAGCAGTCTCAGTTTTTTTAAGAAGTCAGTTCTGAAATCAAGATTTGTTTCAAAACCAGGAACATTACCGATTTTGGCTGCTTCCTCCATCCCATATCATTTTTATCTGTCCGGCCTGTTGGTGGCTTGGCTTGCTTAGGTCGTTGGGTCACACAGTCATTTTACCGTACTCAAAACAGTCTCCCCTTATAAGTATCTGTATCACGTATTCTTCTCGGACTCTGTTATGTTGGGCATGTTCAGGAAGAAGGACTTCCTCATCAGAAAGGAAAAGACAGGCTCAGACAGAGAGGTCTAATTTAGAAAGTCAAACAGAAACAGGGAAGAAATAGGAGAGAGATTCTTAAAACCCTAGGATCAAATTTTGTGAAATCGAGTCTTCTGGTCTTAAAACTCCTTAACTCAAGGTTGATTTTGGTCTTTCCTTCATCCATCCATATCCATCATCTCTGGTCATGGCATGTCACGGGTAAAAATTAAATTCACGGCTAAAATACCGGAGGTCTGGTCTGGTCTGGAATCGGAGTCATGTATTTGCTGAGTCGAAGGTCCACATTTGATTAGGAATCGAGATAGAGACTACAGCGACTCCGGATTTTTTTGTGAAATCCGACAAATGAAAATAACCTCTAGGAAAGAATGGTCCCATGAACTCTCACATCACATAACAACTAACTGTGAATTCCGAATTGGATTGGATTGGAAACTGGATCCTTTAGAGAATTGAATCCCCTTGTGGACCGGATGGGGAGTCTCAACTCAGCCTCCTCTGGTTCTGGTCCTGTCTGGATCAGAATCACTTAAATTAGTCCTTTTCTTGTTCATTTGAAATGAGATGGTCAGTCAGAAGGTCCAGAGTCCAGATCCATTCCATGAGTGAGTTTGAGTTTGAAGTCCTAAAACCCCAAGCAAGGACCTTGTTTGGCCAATTCACTTTAAAAAGGAAGTGGATTTGATTTAGGGAGTGAGTGAGAGACTCAAGTGTTTACTTTTGGGCTGAACTGAACTGGGGACAAGGGCTGATGAGAGCTAGTTCGAGATCGAGTTCTGCATTTAGGATTATATATAATGTCTCAAAAATGAAATCATAAAGTTTTAGGTTTTTTGATTGCAGCAAAATGAATTCGATTGATTATGGGTTATGGAAATTTGACATTTGGTCTTATTTATAGTCTGGATAATCATGTAACATAATTTTGGAGTAGAACATAACCCTCGTTATAATAATACAATATAAAATGAAAGTCTTTGGGTCAGTCCCACGTACAACAACATGTAGTAATTACCACTTTTATGATGGCCTGGGTTGGGCCAACCCGTATGACCCATCCCATCTCATCTCATTGAGGTCCTTTAAGTACCTCCATCAAGATCCCCCTTTTATGCAAGAAGATATAATAATTTATGACCCCAAACCTTGTAATGTTGGTTGGAGAATATGATCACGGGAGTCTGGTCCATGTCCTCCTGCCTTGGTTTAATTTAATGGGATTGACTGAGTGAGTCCAGCAGGTCTCGTCTAGGTCTCCCGGGTCGGACACGGGCCAAACCAAAAACAACAAAATATGCTGGTTGTGTTGTATAATGCATTGTACTTTGTACTGCGTCAATTCACATTCAAACGAGTGTTTCCTCTGAGCCATTTGAGTGGAGGAGGATAAGACCTTATCCTCATTATTATTTGAATTGTGGATATTATTAAAAGTACCCTCATCATCATCATTATTACTGGATCTGTGAGTTCCAGCTGAGACAAAATGGGACATGGCTGGAGAGAGAGGAGACTTACAAAATAGTGAGATCTCCAGAATCCTTCCCATATCATGTATGAACCCTCCTGTGATTAAATGAGATGGGCTTAAGGTTGGGATGAGGTCTCCTTGTCCTTAATTGTCCAGAAAGCCCCTGAGCCTCTAATGTCATGTCATATTGTTCTCACAAATGAACGAATTCATGAAGTAAATACCCTTAATCGCGCTAAGCCGTTGTTCGTCCTTTGGGTTTAGCGTACATGGAAAGTTTCAAAGACAAGTCGGCAGGAAAAAATAGTTTATTACAAAAACTCTCGCTTTATTCCAAAGGAATGGTCCCAAAAATACTCAAAACGACCGTTTAAGTCAAAATGAGCAAACTCAAATTAATTGCAAATCCTTAAAAGTTGTCAGAATATCAAGAAAAGGAAGACAGTAAATTTTTTGGTTCAGGTAAAAAACCTTTGATAGGTTTTTAGTTGAGGTTAATTAGAATGAAAAAACTCCGTGAAAATGAGCCTAGAGCAAATTGTAAAAACATATTTGGCTTTTTCATGTTTTTCACGTTTGGTGGTCATCCTTCAGGGCAATTTCATCAAAAATCACTTGAAAATTATTATTTACCTCCACCTTGGTGCGGGTTAATAACATCCGATGAATCTTGGTGTTTTGTCAGTTTTTCACCTATCAACCTTCCATACCATATGCCCATTCATGGAAGTTTACAAAGTTCCTTTAATTTTTTTCTGGATCCCTTGAGTTTATTTTGATTAGAACAACGAGAACGGGTCAAAAACTAAGCAGGAACAACAAGACCACGGCTTGTATGTAGTATGTGTACTTTGTTCTTTGGACATACAAGAATTTTTTATTAACAACGTCCCAAAAACTTCTCCAGAGGAAGAAGAGGTTTTACTTCCTTAAGTGGACATGAACTTGAATTACAATAACACCACATGAATGAGCATCTTGGTCTTCTCGGTCCAGCAAGACATAAAACCACAGTTTTGGATGGAACTTGCTTGTTTTGTTTGTGGTTTTGTTTACTTTTCATGGACATATAAGGCCATTTTGTGTCTGAGTCCTCTTTTAAGAAAAGGTGAGAAATAAATTCAATTGTAATTTAGGAGGAGGGGCGAGTTGGCTGTTCTTGGCTAATAACTTATATAGTTTCTGCCATGAAAGAGCAGAAAAGGAACACGGGCACAATTTGGTCCTTGATTACAATCTGTAAACAAAAGCCCAACTTTGGAAGTTCTTGAGATATAAAATAGTTTTCAAAAGTCAAACAAAAAATCTAATCCAAAAATGCCAGCATTAAATTTTAGTAATTGCTTTCGTTTAATCTGAAATCCATCCAGCTTTGAACAACAAAAAACTGTTTTTGAATCCTCTGACCTTAGGGAATTGGCATAAAAGCGTCCTTATACTGAATTTCATTTCTGGGACTCCATCACATCCCAGCGAATATTTCATTCTGGATCATTTTGTAAAAAAATGAAATCATATTTTTATAAAGCAATACATGGAAATAGGAAATCTATTCAAATTTGATTTTTAAAATAAGGAAAAAAATTGGGATTTTTTTGCTCGGATTTTTAGACTCTAGACACAGGAAGAACAGATGAGTCTCTCTTGGGACACCAGAATCAACATTATTACTGGAGGAACCCCTTTTTGGATTTTGGGTTCGATTTTTTCCATTCAGAAAATTGGAAAATTTTCAGTTCCTTCAAATTTAAGTTGTATTGTAAAGTCCCCTGACACCCCTTCATGAGTTTATCTCTAGGGCTCCAACTTGTTCTTTGAGCCGGAAATACACATATTTTACAGTTTGAAACTTTTTTTTCTTATCCGATACATATTTGGGTGAAATAAAGTAAAAAAAACGAATCAGTTTTATTCAGGGCAAAAAAATATGTGTAATGGAACATAACAATTCCCAGTACAACACAGCTCTCATTGTTCCATGGCTCATCTGAGAATATGCCAAAGTTGTATTAGATCAAATCTCTTGCCGTTTTCCTTTTCCCCTTCCATTTAATTTAAGAGACCAAATCAATGGCCAGAATTTTTAAAAGAAACAAATATTTTATGAATACGAAAAATTTTCAGTCCTTCATTCCAAGCAAGCACAAATGGAAAAGACAAAAACAGAAATGATTTTCTTTTTTTAGACCTTCCCTGTAGTAGGAATTTTCTCAAAGTTTCCAATTCTCTAAAAACATATGGAGATTGGCTCTTGAACATGCAAAACTACGAGTATCCGACCTGACCTCAAGGCCTAGCTGAGCTTTGACAAACATTCCTAAAAAATTCACACTCATATTAATGAGTCTTGAAATCCAAGCATGCCAGTTTCAGTTGATTTAGTTCTTGAATTCATTCATGGTCAACCTCTTAATTATTCAGATGAGAGTTCTACCAAAAAGAAAACTTCGTCCAGTGTGGAGAAAGTAGACAACTTTCCCTACAGAGAAATAATGGCCCAAACAAAAAAAAAGTTGGTCATGCACTTTCAATGTTCTCCCAAGGTCTTATAAAAGAGTTATGTTAGGGCCTTGAGATACATGTACTTTTTTCCTTGTATTTCTTATACTGGCTACAACTGAATTTTGAATTGGAAATTCTTTTAAAATCGTTGTCCCAATCCCAAACACGGAACAATGGATGGATGATCATCAATTTTTACCAGTTAAGCTTAAAAAACTTGTATTGTTCTAAAAAGTTCACCATGGTCAAATTGTCAATCCGTTAAGCCAGACTTGACTTGAATCGCTTTCATATAGTTAATGCTCTGAAAGAGCTAGATTTCCAACGACCAATTATGCAACTTGGATCATACTAAACTTAAAATAATCTCATTCAAGTGCTTGTTGAGCCAGGATAGGATGATGGTGGGGTTACTGCATGGAAATGGTAAATGACTTCCTCTTCATGTTAATCGTCCCTGTCCAGGCCCAAAGTACTGGTACTCTACCATCATCCACTCAAATTTTGAAGTTCAAATTCAACACGATGAGAATGAGAATGGTGAGAAAATGAGAGAGAGTCTTCCTTCCTGCCTCTTTTTCTCCATGTCCTGATTTATGCAGAGACTATTTATCTGGTCATGAATAGGTAATGAGGTCCCTTCCTAATGATTATGGGATTCAGATCTGCAATTCATATTTCCACCAGGGAGTAGGGAGTAAAGTCCTTGCCCTTGCCCTGTCCAGCAGCGGTGTGAAGGAAGATTTTAGTTGTGCTTTTGGGATAGTGTCATTTGCTCATCTCGTATCCTGGATACAATGGCCTTTTTGGTATTGGACTAATAAATCATTAGAATAATGCGTGAAGAGGGGGATGAGAATTATACTCATCAAGCAAAATATTCACAATCCGTCCGTTTTGGTAAGTCCAAGTTCTACGTGCGATAGTACTTTGATCGATCCGGGTTATTATATTACGTTTGTCTTGGATATGTTGAATGGCTGCTGGAAATGGGACACTTGAACTCATGGCGAAATGGCCAAAAAATCTAATTTGATCTAACGGGCCCGGCTTTCTCAGTGTTATACAGTTTGGATTTTCTAGTACTGTAGGAAAAATCGAAAGAATGATAAGTTCCTATACAAAGTTCAACTCTTGACGAGAGCGATAAGATGATGGTGGCGTACAAGTATGCCTCAATTAGGTTTGATAGCCCAAGGCTGTTTTGGACTTTTTGACCTAGAACAGCGAAGTGACGACTTTGTTACCTAATTAATTTTATTCCTTAAAAAATGTGGACCAACTGGGCTTATAGACTATTCCTGTTAAATATTAATTATATGAACAAATGATTTTATTTATCTAATTAGCAATTACTACCACAGTAGACAGATTTTCATTTATATCTTCGAATGTGACCTTGTATTGGAAACAACGTGTAATTCATGTTATATGCGATTGTCACATTACAATAAAAAACTACTGAATTGAATTGAATTGATATAAAATAAAATATAACTACTGTTTCGGAAATGTCCAAGTTTATCCCAAAGGAATTTTGAATTGATTAACGTGGTCACGTCAACTTTTGCTTTTGAAAATACACTTGGTGGCATTATCCAATATATGAAAATAAGTCAACATATTCATTCTCACGATTAACCCTAACACTTTAACTATAGAGTAAGAAGACTAAAGGGCTTAGATTTTTTGGCTTGACAAGTTAATCTAATATCCGTTTCCCCATGATTATTGGAGCTACTCCAGAATAATTTTAGTTTCGATAGGCTGGTGAATCTAATAAGAATGCAATTTTATTACTGTATACTATCATGAAGGTTAACTCCATTTTAAATTTGTTTTCCAAACTTGATATTAGCGTGATTGAGGTTCAAGGTTGAAGGAATTAACAAAACAATCAATCATGTAAAACTGAATACATTACGACTTAAAACCAATATTCATAATTCAATTGTTTGGAAATTCTTTGATCATACGAAATTAGTAGAATATTGTTTTAAATTATTTAGTAGAAATATCTAAAGTTCATTTCCCCGACAAACTGAAATTGTTTCACGTCTTTCCAATACAAATTGTATTTGCTTTCACTTCTTTGTTTGGAGGAAGCTTGTATGTGACAGTGCTGTGAAGGGTCAAAATCATTCTCTTCATTCCTTTAGCACGTTGTTGATTCTGTTCTTTAGTTTCATCCGACAATGTTACATAGTGATAATTCATGAGGAATAATAGGCAGACCTAAAAGTAAACCGAAATTTTATGGATAGCCATTACATCTGTAAAATATGTAATTAAAATGTGCCACTTATATACCTCTACAATAATGTCCACAAATTGGAAAATTATCCGTGGGACAAGTCCCCAAATGACATTTGCCACTTCTGAGTCAAGGCATCCAGTCTTCCATACCTCATTGACTGTGACAGTGCCAAGAGAGTCACAATCGAATAGCTGAAAAGGTCATTTTACAAATTTTGAACTGTTTCTTTGTGCATCTTTAAACACAAATAACTTCAGTTGTCGTTTCTTACTAAATTGTTACAGCAGGACTTGGGGTATCCATCCAGTGAAGAATTAAATGACCAAAAATTATAGTCCTGGATCCCACAACATTGACCCTTCAAAATATTTACAATTATTTTCTGTAATTAGCAATGTCAAGAAAATTGAGAAAATTTTTGTTTGCAATTTTGGTGTAAGTAAACTCACAATCAGCTGGGTTCTGTCCCATGTCAAGGATGGAACAGTCTCGTCAAATATTTGGAGAGTGTCAGCTTTCATCAAATTGTCCATGATTTCAGTCGAGGACTTGATGATGTTATAAAGCGAACAAAAGATCAGGATTTTCCAAGTAAAGAATCCATACAGGAAATAAATCGTAAAAGATTGTCCGTCAATACACTATTACGTTGACAGAAAGAACATGGACAAAATTAACTTGAGGGGAAATCAGAAAAAATATCAAATCTAGTATATTGCGAATTACAAGTACTTAAATTTTTAAAATGATTATTACAGCATTGTCATCGTCATCATTGCATTTGTTATCCTCTGATTGAGCTGAGACCTCACTCACTTTGAAACCTATGAATGTAAGAATCAAAACAATACAACTCCCCAAGGCAGGCCACAATGTTCCAGCGTGTAAGCCAGATACAAGGTCACAGTCTCGTTTGAGGTCATGGTGAGACAATGTAGGATTTTCAAATTGGGGTTGAGGTTGAGTCTCTCCTGATGATTCTATTCCATATCTTAAAAGAGATAAGGTAAGGGAACCACCAACGGCCGTCTGATTGACCATGTTTGTAATGCCAAGTTCTCGACATGTTCCACTCCTATTATCCCGTGAATAATTGAATAGGTTTCGAGCAAAGACTTCTGGTAGAAGATACGATTGGAAAGCTCCATGAAGTAACTTATGACTCTGGGTTACGGTGGAATTTTCAAGTTCAATCCAGTACCAAATCCAATTTCCAATCATAAGTCCCTGAATTAGTAAAAAAATTAAATGTTTTACAAATTCTTAGAATTGTAAGCAGAAGATTAAATACAATCCCAATTTTCATTTCTTACAAGTTGTAAGAAGAGACATAAATGAATAAGTCTCCGAAGGGAGCGGGATGAAAAGCGATGTTGAGGAATCTGAAGTTCATCACATTGACCAGCATAAGCTTTTGATTCCTCTTCAGTTACAGGTCTCATGAAAGCTTTCATGGTTTTACGCACAGGTTTAAGGCCAGCTACCAAGTTTTGAATTTCAGGGTTATCGGGTCCTGTGTAACAAACAACAGGTTCTTCACCTTCCGTGTCATATCCAGAACTTTGATTTTGAGAATCCATTGAGTTTCCAGGTCAGGGTTCCTAGACACAAGCCACTTATTTCTTGCCCCGAATTAAATTATCTTGAAGGGAATTGTCTTTTTAAAAGTCCACCAAACCCAAAAACAAAACCCCAAAAAACAGGCAAGAACCCTGCAATTTCCAGTCAAAAACGAAAGGACATAGGCAAAAGAAGGAAAATGTGTTACAGGGTTACAGGTCAAAGGGTCAGACATTTTATTTTTGAATCCATGGGGTTCCCAATAAGACAAACAAATATGATTTCCCAATTGGTATTATGGCAACATGTGGGCTTACAGCTAATCAAGACTTGAGTTTTTAGGTCAGCGTTTCTAAGAAATGCAATGAGGGAGGAAGGCAAACTGGCAAAGTAAATCGTTTTATGTCAAAAATTTTAAAAGTGCAAAGAAAGGGTTAGATCCTTTGTTTCAATCAATGTCGTTGATATGGTTCACTTAATTGGGATAAAAAGTTTTGATTCCAAAAGTGAACAAGATCCTTATTTTAGATTATTAATCGACTTAAATCTTCATTAGGAAAGTGACTGGGGTCCACGTATACGTCCTCTGCTGTAAAGACGTTCAATCCTACATCTTGCGACTATAAGTGGAAGTCCAGCCCGTTTACGCTGCCAATTTTAATATTTTGTTTTGTATCGCAACTTTTTAAAAGTAAAGAATCATGAACAGGATAGGGCTTGAAATGAAGCTGGAGATCCTTTTCCGTGAGTTGAGGTTCAGCTGTCCCTGGTTGAATCCCAATATCCTGGATAAGTCCACTCCCCATATTGGGCAGTGTGGCCTTGTATGAGGTGTAAAGGGTCCGACATGTCTTATCAGGTTCATACATAAATATATTTTGAGCTGAATACGATTCAGGATCATTGAGACTGACTTGAGACTAAAAGACCTGTAGAAATTGTAAACATGGGTTACAGGAGAAGTGTATAGTTCGACCCCGTACCGCATCCAATTTAAGATCATGAGCGCTGAATAAATTTATTTGGTAGATTGAATGTTTCCCAACAATTGTACTCATATGGAGATTGATTTGTGTCACAAAAACCAGTGGAGGATTATAAAATCATATTTATCCTCTTCTCTCGAGTGATTGAGCTGACAAGTTGTTCAGAGGCCTGAAATAGCAACACAAAGGATTCCTTTATGGTTTTGGAGTTGGTCAAGGTGGTAATGCAGGGTCATTAGGCCGAATGATGTTCCTGTAGTCTCACTCTCGAGGAAATGGAGGAACAGGTGATATCTTGGAGTTTCATTTTTGATGGGCTATGTCAGAATCAGAAGGAGTTCCCTAGTTCATCTAAATATTATTTGCAAAATTGGACCATAAATACGATCGATCAATCTCTTCGTGCTGAGATTAACATCGACCATATACTTTCCCATGCTAAATATTGAACTTTAGCCGCATACTTTTTTAATTTCCTAATAATAATGATATTTCTTTATTGAAATTACACAGTTCTCACAATTAAAAAGTATGTGTGCAATACATTCAATGGCATTTTTAACTGTGAAATTTACACTTTGCATACAATAAAGCAAATCTAAATTAATGTGGGCTCATTTTCTTTCATGTACCTTAACATACATAAAAAATCCACAATTGAAAGTAATTGCAATCCATTAAGGTTAAAAGTAAAACTTTGTTGAAGTAAAAGAAATTCTATTATATGGATATTTTTATTGTGAATGAAACTAATAATTAGTTAATTGAATATTGGCCATTTAAAACATTTTAAATAAAATATGACATGGCTATTAGGCAATATTACAGTAGTTCATTTACATTTAGTAATTTTCCTGTGGTTTCTTTTACAAAATTAAGCAATAGTGCGATTTCCGGTGCGTTGATATTCGCCTTACTTAAATAAATTTCTTCATGAGATATTCCATAAAATAGCGAAGAAAAATCAATCACCTAATCTCCTTCTTTCTCACTAATAAACATATTTGTACATTAAAGTTTCAGATTTCATCAGGGTAAAGAAAAGTGTAGTCGTCGTAAGAAACTTCCCAAGATTTAAAGGAAAGGGTTACACAAGGACAACATAAAATAACATTAATAATACAAAAAAAAATTAAAACATGGACATGGATCCAATAACATCCAAATCACGGGAAATCACGTAAACATTATAATCCAGCCAATTTTGCTCCCATTTTGGTATCCTTTAGTTTCAAGCTTTTAAGCTGCCGTCTGTTTATGTTTTACTGGATAAGCTTCCTTGGGAATAAATTCTGTACGAGAATCTGGTCTTTCAGCATATGAACTTCCTCGACCACTTCCAGCCCCACTCATTAACTCACTTGATTTTGGGACAACGATTAGACAGATAAGGACTGGGAGAAGAATGGTCATGATCAAGTTAGCTCCCATTGAACCAGCAAAAATTGGACCAATGAGACGAACGGAATACGCTGAGAATAGATCCGCTCCAATGGCAATTATGAGAGAGATGATGACCCCAATGAATAGGATAATGTGTCCAATTATCCAGAGGATTGACCAAATTTTCTAGAAAGGAGTTTTTAAAATATCAATTAGTTGATGAGCTAAATTCTGGAAATTTGTTGGGGCATGTTAGAAACTTCAGATAAACTCACGGCTGGAATGTCCACTCGACCTGCCAGGTAGTAAGCAAGCGAGAAACCAAACTGAAAGATCCCAACAGCTATCCCAATCCCAGAGGCCAAAGTCCAGCTGTCAACAACATTGATGCAGTAGTCTTCCCTAATTTCGAATTTTTTTTAAAAACTTAAAATGCAGCTGAACATATACTATCTTGATCCCAAAGAAGTTCTAATATATTTTACTGGCAAGAAAGAAAAGTGATTGTGAGTGGAAATGGGGCTGCTGAGAAAAAAGTACTTTTTCTATTAATATCTCTAAATATGAGAACAAGCACACAAAGCGATTACACAAAAGTAGTAGGTAGAAATAAACAATGGATGGGGCAAAAT
>JAQIYE010000357.1:0-13530 GCA_034699765.1 Xenyllodes armatus
GATTGTTATTGTACTCGGGTAGATTTTAATAAAAATGGTTGTATGGAAATCACTGAAAATGTGTCATCATGGTTTACTTACAAATCCTTAAGGATTTCCTAATGTGTTTTCGAGCCAAGCCAAGAAAAAAGACTCGTCAAAGAGTAATCTTTGTGTATTAACCGGATTATCAAATAATTTGAATTTATTATAATTTGGATAAATTCTCAAATGTTATCATCATCATTACGATTATGTTTTTTACTTGTAATTTTTAATTAACTCAAGGACTTAACACAAGATAAATATATATATCATTTTATAATGTCGAGATTGTGAGCCATCGTCGTCCATCAGATAAAATTCTGGGCATAATTATAATTTACATTTAGGGAAAATAAAGTTTGGGACTTTAAAGTAAAATTTCTTAACTAACTAACAAGTACTAACTGACTATCAAAATGTAAAATCACAGTTCCTTTGGGCTCTCCTGGATCCAAAGAACTACTGTACACTACACACTAAATTATTTCAGACTAGTAGATAGCCTACACATGCATCTATAGGATTATATGTAAGTTTTCCTAATTTTTAACAATAAAATTCCATGTAAAATTATTATTAACAAGGGCATAACAGTTTTGTCCAAAAGAATCCACCTTAGAAATTATACATTCATTTACAACGGCACGTGTAGGTTATATCTGTATCTTGGTTGAAAATATGAGCATGATTTGGACATGAAATTAAAATGAATTTTAAATATTCGAGTGACCACAGATCAGTACTTATAATAACATGCATCAGGTATATTCTTCAAGGGATCGAAATAAATGTGGCTTAATTAAAGCTTAGAAAGTTTGCAACCTCAAAATTACAATTATCATTAAGGCTTGGTTGGCAGATTATCTAATTAAATTATTAGTTTTTTGGGAAGTAAAACATGCATTATGGTAATGTTACTAGTACTACTATGAAATATGGGGTATACTGGGATATCAATTGGTGTGTGAGTCGAGTCGCCTGGAATTTTGGTCCATTTACTTAAATATTTTAATAATTACGTCTTGGGGGTTAAGGCTCCAATTGTTCATGATGAGGTGGAGGACGAGGTTGAGGGTTCAACTTGATCAAGTCCCTTACTTTCCAAAAATGCAGTATTATTTGGCTCACGTCCCAAAACGTTTTTTAACATTTCCATTGCATCCTGAGAAGCCCCAGGTTCCAGAATACATTTTCGATACTTTAGTCCCATTTCTGGATTAAAGATCCCTTTGGTCTCAAACATTGTTTTGTACATGTCCATGCTAAATACTTCACTCCACTAGAAAAAGAGAAAAAGTGTTTGTAAGAAAATATGTAATTTTACCAAATTAACAAATTATAGGTTCAATCATCAAAGAATGTTTTTAATGTACCAGATAACTATAATATCGTCCACTGTACCCAACACATAGATGATTGAAATTTGCAGCCATGTCTAAAAACGAATGAGCATTTGGAATTTTTAATATTTTTTGGTCATAGGTCAAGTATAATATGGCAAAATTTCTAAATATTTCCTCACTTGTATTAGGAATAGCATCCAAGCCCATAATGTCCTGAAAATATGCAAATGTCACTGACTTGTTAGTTTGTGCCTCAAAGTTGCACAAACATTTTTTACATTACAAATGATTTAATTTACCTTGAGGATCTTGGCGTACAATTCCTGAGTGTTGACCCTACCCCCCAAATGAATCTGTTGATCGAAGGCTGCAAGAACAATTTGACGAAGATTGAAAGCTCCTGCATTGGCTTTCTTTGACAATGATAATTTCTCAATCAGGTCATTTGGAAGAGGCTCGCCGGTCTTAAGGGAGAAAATAAATGGGTCATTATTATTAGGTTATGATTATAAAAATAAATCATACATATTAAGGTCGATCAATTTTTCATAAAATTACCTCATAGTGACCAGACATTCGTAGCAAAGGTTCTTTTTCCCATACCCAATTCTCAAGCATTTGTGAAGGGACTTCAACAAAATCGGTTTCAACTCGAGTACCAAAAAGAACAGCAGTTTTTGCACGACTACAAATTGTATGCATTAGGTGACCAAGCTCGTGAACGTAGGTCTCCAACTATAATTTGAAATGAAGGAACACAAATATAAACCATAATGAATTTGGAGACATTTTTTCTGGGACACTATTTTAATGGGGACATCATGGTCGGGACAATATGTCCCGGGATATTTGGCGACGAGGACATGTCGGATAGAACAGTATGTCCAGGGACAGGAATTCAAGGACTTCTAACTTATAGAACAACTTAAACGCCCTTAAAATGCCCCTTACCTGTTTATGGTCCAGGAGTGAGGGCCGATTACCCCTGGGACGCATAAAATTTGTGAGCATTGCAGCAACTGCCGGTTGTTTCACCCCATCACTATCCAAACAACCAAACTGGAGTGGAACACAACATGCATGTCCAAATTTCCCATCCCTTGGATAAAGGTCCAAGTAAAAGTACCCTAAGATTTCAGAGTCTGAGCCATCCTTGACTTGGTACTAAAAAATAAATATTTAATAAAATAAAACACTCACACAATTAAAAATTTCATGATTAAAGTACCCTGCATTGCTAAATTTTCAAATTTATAACTCACCACATCAACATCTTCATGCCATTTCTCTGCAGTTGGAAGGCGAGTAAACTCAAGGGAGAGTAATTCTTGATAAATGTTCAACATCCCATTCGTAACACATTCCAGTGGAAAATACTCCATGATTTGTTCTTGATCCACTGTATAAAGTTCCTCTTCCAACTGACACATGTAGTAACGGAAGTCCCAAAAATCTATTTTACCATTGAACTCCATGCTGTATTTTTCACACTGAGGAGGGGGATGTTAATTTTAAAAATTGAGGTCACTGGAAAAATATATTAATTTGAACTGGGTTTATAAGGGATGAGATGAGCATACTTCTTTTTCCTTCATTTCCAACATCATTTGTAACTCTTTTTGCCAAAGGGGTTGTAATTTCTTGGTCAAGTCATCCAGGAATGCAGCCACATTGTCTGGATTTTTAGCCATTAGAATTTCCTTAGAAAAAATTGTACAAACTTAAATTGTATCACATTGTCCATTTGGGAAGTCCTCCATTTTGTAAAAATTATACCTGGATATATGTAGCATGATTCGGATATCCCAGGAGCTCAGCCTCCCTCTGACGTAACTCCAAAATATCTTCCAGGAGTTTTGTATTTTCAACAAGACACTTTGACTGATATGCTGTCTCTAGAGTCTTTCGAGTTTCAGCAACAAAACACTTTCGAGTCACAGGAAAAAAATGTGGATACTTGAGGGTCACTTTAAGCTTTCCAGTCTCTGGACACTGAAATAGAATTTTTTTTGAAACATCTTTAAGACGACTCCAAGGGGGTTTGACCCCTAACCTTCAATGTTTGTTATCATATCCATACCTTATCTAAACCTTCAAGAAATGCATAGGTCATCCCACCAAGTTCCTCTGGACTAAAAAGTAGGGTCGTATTATCCTCGCCTAAATTCCTTGAGAATTGAAGTGTGAGCTCACTGACTCGCATCTTGATCCACTTGACCTCATCACGGACTTTCTCACTTAAATGTAATCCTTTAAAATATTTCAAAAAGTAAATGTGGTTTTTCAACAAAATCTGGTTAAAAAAACATTTGCATCAGGATTTGAAAAATTTGATATATAATATACCACATCTTCGTCCATTTTGAATGAGTCGATCCAGGCACCTTAAATACTCCGGGTCCAAATTTTCCTTAGGAGCTTGATTTTCTCTATAAAGGACCAATTTGTCAAAGATATCCTTTCGCATACTTGTTTCAACCCCGAATTCGTCAAGGACCCTTGTTGCATCTGAGGCAGCTTGACGTAGCTCACCACTGACGGCAACATGTCGAGGAAACGTTACCAAAGCCCCAACCCCAAAACTGTATCTGTGCGCTTCAAGTAAAGGCTATATATCCAAGAATTAAAGGAAAAAATCAATTGGGGTCAACTGAAAATTTTTAAAGAATAATTTTAAAAACCAAGTCGATGATTTGCAATTACCTCAAAGACATTCTTAAAATTCAATTCAGTCGCATTGGCAGCTTTGTCAAAGAGGACTTTGAGGTTATCAATGATTTCCTGAGTCTTGTCTCGAATGTCTTGTGGGGTGTACTGCCGAAGATCCCAATTGCTGTTTGGATCCAAAAATTATAAAAATTAAGAAACATCTTGATATCCCCCATATTTTTAGTTTATTCAATATGTGGTCTCATTTTTCAGTTACTGAATAACTCCAGGGGGTTGAATCTTCACATGATGGCGACTTGTTGGAGTTGGAACAACGTCGACTCCAGCATCGCCTAAACCAGCCATCATTTTTGTAAAGGTCCCTTGTTGTGGTTTGGCACCCAAGGACTTTGAGTTACTTTTGGAAGTAGTGGCAGTGGCCGTTGATGAGAGAAATCTCAAATCTTGGAATATTTGTTTTACAACACTTTGATACTTTATATGGTGGCCAACCAGTCTAAAAACCGACAAGACAATAGGTCACCAGAAAAAAGGTCAAGGTTTGGCTTTCAAAAATAGATGATATTATTTTGACAGATGACAGCGGAAAATACCATTTTAAACAATACCTGAAACATTTGTAAAGAATCCTCGTTGACATGACAATAAAATACTCGTCCCGATAAATTTTTTTAAGGATCCCCTCAAGTATAGACTTTGACCTCGAGATTTGCTTTCAGACTTTTTTCCAGGAGGAAATTTTATGATTTGGTCATTCGCAGTCTCTCTTTAGGCTCATGAGCATTTTACTGTATAAATCGAGCAGTTTTGACCTGGAAGGTTTTATGGTTCAAAAGGACGTTTGCATGTACCAAGTACCATTATTACATATTCTTGAACAAGTGGCTCGGGAACTTGATCCTTTAAAGGGCTGGGTCGTGCGAATTTCCCTGTAATAAAATGTGAAATATTTTTAGATGCTAAAATGCAATTTGGATTTATTGATTTTAGGTCGAAGACGTACCAGAGTCAACTTGACCTTTCGTTAGTTTTTTTTTTCTAGCATTGTTTGTATACTCGTGCTGGGTCCATTTTTATTTTTAAAAAAATCCAATTCCAGAACCTCTTGAGGCCTGGAACCTGGAACTGGCTCAGAGCATTATATTGTGGATTTCCTGGAGAATTTCTGGCTGAGAGACCACGACCTGGGTCTTCAAAGTTTTGTTGTTGATACACAAAAAACCTTTCCACGTGGTCCCACCCCTCTGGTTCTAATAATAATAATAATAGAATGAATAGCTATAAGAACCTCTTGGGCATGTACAGGAACGTGGGGTCTCGTAAAATTTGGCAAAAATGGCATATTTCCTAGCGTTTCCCATTGTTTAACAAAGAACCAAAAAGCTTGAAATGATTAACCATCTTATAGTGTCAAGTTTCCAAAAAATCATTGGCACATTTGCCACCATGTTATGCAACATCAGATTGATTGATCTAAGTGGGATGCCATGTTCGAACTTTGGTCATTTTCTTATCTCAAGCGCATGAAAACACTTACAGATTAGAAAATCAAATGCTAGCCAATTAACTTTTTTCAAAATTTTACAGGACCTATTTCAATCAGTTAAGAAAAACTAGCATACTTGACTAAAATCTCACAGGAGACTGTAAGGGCAAGGTGTAAATTTTCAAAAAGGCACGTCTGAATGCTAATAAGTGAAAATTTCGAAATGAAATGTATGAAATTTTAATGATTTCATTATGTTCCTTATCAAGTTCTAGTTTAGAATCCAAATTTTGGGTTCAATTGGTTGAAGGGATTTTTGTTTAGTTTCTGGGAGTCTGGGGCACGCTGACGCGCTGATGAGATTGAGAGTCATTTCTCCAGGGCTGGGGCTGTTGAGATCCAGAGAGAGGATCCAAGTACATTTTGACCTGTAAAAGTTGAACCAGTGGACCAATTCAGATAAAAATTGACATTCTTAATTACAATTTGATAAGAAATACGATGAAATTTAATTTTTTTAAAAAAACTTTGGATATGAAATTTTGATCCACTTCATCTTGAATAGATAAATATATAGGTAGACTTTCCAAAAATCGTTTGCCCCATGCCCCATCATCAGGGTCATCAAAGGACAATAATTCTTTAGCTAATAAGGCCAGTTTGTTAAAAGTCTAATTTTTTGTGGACCTTATTGGATGGCCAGACCTAAAATGAGAACTTATTTTTTAGTGCCAGATCAAGCATTTTTGGTCCAACAAGTTTTGGCACCTTAGAAGATGTTTCAAAATAATGCTTTTAGGTCAATGAAGGCATAAATGTTTTTAAAAATGTGTCATATTTTTAATGAGCAATGTATTTTAGAAATGAAAATTTCAATCAAAAGATGTCAAAGTCCTAATATGGAAAACATAATCCATGACCCATGACATATTGTTGATAGGTAGGAGGTCATGGCTTGCTTGAGGACAAAGTTAAGGCACGGTCAACATCGTCAAATTTTACGCCTAGAGCCTCAGATGCTCTGACTTCGAGTCGATTTGGTCACAAAAGTTTCAAAAAAAAAAAATTTCTTGTCCATGGTTGCTATGGGAACGCATGACCCCACAGTCAGTCATTCCTTGATGAGATTCAGGTCAGGTCTGATCTCACCAAACAAACAATCAAATCCCTCATTCTTCCTCTTCTACTGAAACGATACGGACGTATTTTTATAGGCTCTAACCTCTGACCTCTGCTCTCTGACCTCCGACTCAAGACTTCTGCCACATCTCGGAACCTGAACTTTCTTGGATTTAAAAGGGGCTTGAGCCTCATTCTACTTCCTCCGGTTGTTGACGTTGTACTTAAACAACAGTACTGGTAAGATCCCGTTTAAGTTGTAATTTTGTAGATGGGCCACACTAGAATTCTCGATTGATTGGAGCAAAGAAGGTCACATTTCCTCAAATGAAATTTGAACTTTGCCAATTTGAAGAGACGCCAATTTTGTTGCGCAAAATTTTGTGAAACTGTAGAGGTCAAGGGCCCACTTAGCATTTCAATGAAAATTTAAGTTCGTTGTGTAGCCCTGACAACAAGGGGTCATCAAATCAAATTGGCCAGCCATGATTACAAACAACCTCATTCTCTTTTCTGATTTCAGCCGGGACGGACGTGACCCTCCTCTCTGTTCTATTGTCCTTCTTTAGATCAAATTTGGTGACCCCATCTGGATTCAGCCTTGACCTTTACCTCGTATTTACAACCTCAAACCTGTCGACATCAGTGGACCCAACAAATTTTGGCTACAAACATGAGTGCTGACGGGGATAACAAAGGCTCTACTCATACTCCCTTGACTTTGGATTCTGAGGCTTTGGACGAAGTTTACGACTGGGTCGATCAAATCCCCCTCAGTCGGGTCAAGAGGAATATGGCTCGTGATTTTTCTGATGGAGGTCAGTTGACTTTTTTTTCAAGGATGCATCAAATGGCCATGATGGAAAAATTTTGTTTAGAGTACAAATCATAGTATTTTTGGTCTCATATTTATTATAGTTTTGGTGTCTGAGATCATCCATTACTTTTGCGGCTCCAAATTGATCGAGCTCCACAATTATGTCCCTGCCAGTGGTCGTGGACAAAAGAAGATCAACTGGGCCACTCTCAATCGAAAAGTTTTTGCCAAGTTGGCAATTCAGCTCAGTGAGGCCACTATTACAAAACTGACTGATGCAAATCGTGGAACGATTGAAGAGGTTAGATTTTACCCTTGACCTCTTTACGACGACACTTTCCAAATGAAGCTTACTTTTTTGATAATTTTCCCAAAAATTTCTTTTTTTTCCCAGGTTCTCCACGACCTGCGTCAAGCTATGAAAAAGTACAACCAAAAGGTCAAGCGTACTCGAGGCTCGGAACATCTAAACTCTGCTCCACCACCAGCTGCTCCATCTGAGCCTCCAAATGTGACTGGGGATGAAAGGTCAAAGACCATGGCTTACGTGATTTTTGAAAAGAGGAAGCTGAGTCATTTTGAAGCCCGTATCAAGTACAAATTGGAAAAACATACTATAATGGAACGTAAGAATAAACGTGAAAATCAAAATCAGTGATCTCCATTGACCCCTTTGCTCTGGAATCAACATCTTCAACAAAATCACCAACCAAAACCCAATTTATAATTGAAAATTAGACATTAAGAAAGACTGATTGAACCCAAATTTTTGCTATAAAATTTTTCTCAAGGCCTGTCCTCAGGATACTTTTATTTATTTCCTACAAATGTGTCCTACGATTAATTTATCGTATCGTCAGTCAGGATTATTGAACAAACAATTTAATTAACCTGCTTGTAATTAATATATGTGATCTATTATATTTGTAAGATATATGTTTTTTGGGTGTGGGAGATAATTGTTGTAATAAAAGATTCATTGGAATCTGAAAAAAAAACCATTTTTAGTAAGCGTTTAATCTTAATTTGACTTTAGCATTTAATTTACAAAGATAATTTAACTTTGTTGACTAGTGGGTACATTTTTGGCATCATTTTGATATGAAATTTCCAAAAGAGGATGTTCTCGGCCTCAGCCTGTAGCCTTCCACCCATTTTGTAGTTTTAAATAGATCCAATATGATTTCAAGGTCAACTCAGTCTCCGGCGGGGTCAAATGTCAAAATTAGTCCTTAATTGAGACCTCTCTGGGCTGTCCAAGCCGAGATTGTCCCCGAAGTATGCGTCCTTTGTTTGAGTCGGACACCGCCCGTGACCGTGAAACTCGAATTTAGATTTAGGTCACCAAATGACAATCATAATAATTAAAAACATAGGATTACTGACGGACTTGACCTGCCTGGGTTCGAATGAGCTCCTGATTAGGTAACCTAAGGTTAAACCTTGGATATACACCTTGACCTTGCCCGTGATTCAATGCCAATGCTCAAGGTGTTCCAAAATCCAGGGTTGGACCCAAAATGCCCAAGCCAAAGGAAAAAGACAAAGATTCATAAAAACCAAATCTTGGAATCTGGGTTTTATTGGACACATTTGTCCACGTGCAATTTATTTAGGCTCTTGTCCCAAAAGTACAATTTCTTGTATTATTGTATTCTCAAGAATATATATAATCAAATATTTAATTGTTAATTAATTAATAATTGGTTAATTGTTCTCAATTTTTTGTCAAATTGTTCAGGGGTCGATGCTGTGTTCATCCATTCATCAGGTCATTTCCTGAACAGTAGCCGGATGTAGCCGGTCAGGTCACAGGTCATTCATGGGTAATAAATATTTTAATATATTTTGATTTGTATGATTGATGTATGATTTTATTAGGAATATTAATTTTATGGACATTTTGGGAAACGTTTAAGATTTTTGATGAAGAGACTCAAGACACACACACAACAACAACACAAAGGATCTCAATAAATTCTAGTCTATATATGACCTGACCTGGACCCTTTTGGGGTTTAATATTTAATCATCATGTCGAGTTCTTCAAGGAGTCTCAGGAAGAGGGATCATCATAGTAAACCTGTACATGACAAACACGAGGACAAGGCTCAGAAGAAAGACAAAGGTTATCCAACAACATCAACAGGAGGAGCACTAACATCAGCTGAAATTTTGAAATCTGTCAATGTATTTTCTCCTGTTCCGTCAACTTCTACTGCTCGCGCCACTTCTACTGCTCGAGCCACTTCTACTGTTCGAGCCACTTCTACTGCTCCAGCTACAATTACTGCTCGGACCACTTCTACTGCTCCACCCACTTTTACTGCTCGGACCACTGCTACTGCTCCAGCTACAATTACTGCTCCTCAAACCCCACCACCACGACTCCTTGAACTTGATCTTATCAGGGGCCAGTCAAGTTACTGGAACAGGTCAAGGATAAGGGCAGGCTCTCCTGGTTCAGCAACAGCAACAGAGGCTGAGGCTAAAATCCTCTATACAATTTTACGAGATACTCCAACATGGTCTCTCAAATGCCCATTGGGTGAGGCAGCAATTGCTGATCAAGAGAGACTTCGAGCAAAGTATGGAGTGGATGTCGCATCAACCTCAACTTCTGAGACTGGAAATATCACTGGTGAACTAACTTATCCAAGAAACTCTCTGATGCTTACTCATCCTCCACATGTAATGTTCAACAAAGAAGGATTTCAAAATTGTCAGAGAAAAACGAAACAAAATTATTATTTTGATGTCTCAAAAAAGTATGTTGAGACACTGGAGTGGACCTGCAAGAATCTCAAAGTTCTAGCTGATGCTGATCCGCATGGGGTTCATGGTCCTTCTTGTCATCATGGAAAAGGTCAAGGAGCCCAGTCAGAGACAAATATGAACAAACCCAAGGTCCCGGAATCACAAAGGAAGGTAGCAATCAAGGATCTCAGGATCAAAATGGCAAAGGCAGCTATAGAGTCTTTTACAAAAAATCAAAATCAAGGTTCGAGCTGTCGTCCCTCAACCTCCCGGAGGAATCCTACCAACATTCTACCTGGACCACAAGAGATCAAACGTACCATGACTATACTGATGAATGATCCATTCATTGACAATGCGTTTGAAGACAGGAAACAACAAAATGATCCATTCTTTCAAAAGCCCTTAGGAGATCGGAAGAAACCAATGTTTGTCGACCCGTTTAGTAATGATGGTTACGACGATGCCATTCCATTGAATGAATGGGAATCTTTGAGCATCGGCTCCATCAGGCATGATGATGTCGACCAATGGGAGAAATGGACCCCTATAATCCACCTCATTGGACGCCTGAATATTATAAATATGAGGTTTGGCTATAATAAGACCTTCATTCTGGGACTTCTGAGTACATGGAATTGGACTGGAGAACAATTTGTTCAAGGCTTGAGAGTTTCGGATTTTTTGGAAAACTTATTTAAACAAGTCATTCATGTAACAAAGAGAAGAGATTACCCAATGGACACAATAGATGATCTCTCTGTGATTGGATGGGGACTCTTCCATGATAGTTCCTTCTTCAAGGATAATCCAGGGGTCATTAAAATTTCTCGAGATTATGGGTCTGGATTCATCCCTGGACAAAATTCAAGTACGATTGCAATTGCAACCTCAGATGGATTCATTCTTCTTGTCCCAAAACCATCCGAGTTTGGAGACCCATCTGCATGTCGGGGGTCAAAGTTCAAAGGAAATCAATTTTGGAATCTCTGGACGACTTCTGCCGATGCTTTTTTGATAAAGAAACAACTCCTTCGATCTGTTTTAAAGGATTTTAAGGAATACCGAGAATTTTTTCAAAAGGAGAGAAACGAAGAACAACAGCGTTTGAAGATGAGACGATTTGGGCAACCGGTTATGAATTTGAACATGTCCCAGAACGAATTGGAGCAAGAACCTACCGATGATCTCGTGAAACGTCTTACCCAGTCTGTTCAGAAAACATTTTTGGAATTTCAGTCAACCTTGTCAAGTTCCTGTACAGATTGTAAGTTACTGGAACAGGATAAAGAAGCACAAGTCACAGTTCCAAGTCCATTTGTCCAGAAGGAGCATCCCAACACAAGTGAGACAGTGAACAAACAAAGTTCTGAGGTTATAAGGTGAGATCACTAATCAATAGCCAAGTTTGGTTTTTTACTTAACCTGACAGATAATTTGATGATGATTCATTTTTTATTTACAGAGGACAAACATCAATTACCATTCCCAAAAATCCTCTTGTTGAAAACCTAATAGAGTTTACACGTTATGAGAGAGAACTGAAGACTGCCCATCACCGACTAAAAACAGAAGATTTGGTACAATATATTAGATCAATGCCAGCTGTGAGTCGAAGAAATGAGAAAGGAGCCAATGCATTTGACTCAGAAGTACACACGGCCATATTGGATTCTGAAGGTGTTAAAGCAGTTCTTGCAAATAGGATTTGTATGATTATTGCACAAGGAGGTTTCAGACGTAAGTTGTTTTTACTTTGAACACTCACTCAAGTTTAGGTTGTAGCCTTTCTAATTTCTTGCATTTTTTTGAAAAAATTTCAAAGATGGGAGTGTAAGTGTGATTGAAGTTTTGTCTGATGTCCTTGCACAATTCTACAAAACAATTTCTTCACGTTTGAAAGACATTACTGAAAAGGAGATGTTTGGTGTGGACCATGGATTCCCTGTAAGATTGATTAAGTTCTCATAAGAGTTGGTAAAATTCATTGTTATATAATAATTGTTCTCTTTATAATTAATTAACATTTAGGATGCGCTTGAGAGAGTATTAGTAGAAATGAGACTTGGAGGTGTTCGGGGCCTGGATGCCTATTACAAAAGTCAAGTGTCCAAGTCAAAGGAATTAGTAAACAATTGTTGGAAGATTCGACGTGAGTTGGCTTCAGGGATTACAAAACGATTACCTGCTACGTCATCTCAAAAAGCCAAAGTTTCCGTCCCAGTTACTCCAACACCGGCACCAGCTACCACAAATACTTCAACTACTACTCAACGGACAATCAGAATTGACATTCCTGATTTTCCTGAATATTCAACGGAATTGACTACCACGATCTCAAATGAGAGTGAGGCTCTCTTACGAGAAACGTTTGAGAATCCTAATAGGTTTGTTGTTTAAGAATTTATACATTTAAAAAAATATATTTATTAAAATAATTTAATTACATAAAATTAACATTTTCATACTTTTTTTAAAATTCATAGAGCCCCTGTTGATGATTCGGGTCCTTCTCGAGTAGAATCTACAAATAGTCAATCTACGAGCTGTGATAGGCAATTCTCGTCCCCCTGATAATTATACTGACTCATGTTTTACAGTGAAACGGTTACAGCTTTTCCTATTGGTCGTAAGAATTATCTTGCAACATTCTATACAGTTTATTTAATATTGTACAGACGTGTCTATTCTCTATTTATGAGATTCACTTCAACGACTTCAGTCAGATAATAGTTTAAATGTTGAACGCTTTGGATTGTAACGTTTGTTGTATTTGCTAAATATGCTTTATTCAATCTTTTTTTCATTTCAACATTTAATTAAAATAAAATGTTGAAAAAAATGGAATGTGGAACATTGAGATTCTCTTTTCATTAGGTTTTTTCATATAGCTCATATAGATCCCTCAGGGGAAAATAATAATTGTCGACCACGACCATAAGCCATTTTTCGATTTCCCCCATCTTTGATTTCCCTTATATCATCATTAGGGAATTGATAGTCATCCCAACGACAAAAGTCCCAAAAAATATATAATTCTTTTTATCAAATTCACCAAACATCCCAAGACAGATGGAGAGTGGACGTAATGACCCACATTGTCTTCTCCGAATTTTGACAATGTACTGATCCTTGAGATCCTGTAATAGCTCTTGAGTAGCCTCACTAATATGCCATAGTTGACTCAGGATAACAATATAATGAAGGAGATAAATAAAAATCCATGTAATAAATATGATTTGAATGATTAGGGATTCTACACCTTGTTTGAGGACTCGATTAAAAGCAATTATAAAGAGTCCAGAGAATAGGAA
>JAQIYE010000358.1:0-13527 GCA_034699765.1 Xenyllodes armatus
GAGCAAAATTTCACAATAAAACGCGATCCGTAAATGATAGAATGCTGATTCGCGAACGCAAACTTCCTAGTCCTATTACGAATGTATCCTGAAAGTTTCAGTTCGAAAATCGAAAGCGGTAAAAAGTTATCGTGACTTCTGACAGACAGATAGACGGAAAATACGAATGCATAATGGTCAATGCTTCGCAGACCATAATAAAAATGCTCCAAACAAAATTTCCATGCACGTATTGTAGCATTTATTTTTTGTCAATTTTGTCACGTTTAACAGAATAAATCGTTTATAATTGTAATGAATCAATAAAAACAACATTCTTAAAATATATTGGTAAAAAACAAACAAAAAAGAGTTTTGTTTTGAGAGAGCCCAAGAGTCACAAAGTAACCTTTAATAAAACGTACATTTGTGCCTTTGTCTTGTTTGTACGGAGTCTTTTCCACATTTTTGCAGATAATTTTTTTGAATTTTCCATTCATAAAATTTTATGATTAACGATAAGGTTTGGAGTCCTTCCCTTAAATACATACGGTTGCTTAATTACTACTAATAATAGTAAAATCGTAGGAGGAGTTGATTAGTTAAGTAGATTTTGGGATTTTTTACTTAAATATAACGTACGAGTACGAAGAGTCATAAGTATTTAAAATGTTTTAAACCCTATAATATATAATATAAACCCTCTCCTAATCCTATATACTGAGACCGTTGAATAATATGTCATTTTATTAAAATCTATTTTTGAAAGAAATACCTTCTTACTTGAAAACTTAAATAAGTTGACACATATTTAATTACGCAATTAATAATTAAATACAAGTTAGAAACAAAGGATTGGCGGTATGAATCATCATCTTACGTTATTGTACGTTCAATAACCTTCTTACTCACAATGGCACTTAAAAAGCATTTAACCATGAATTTATGGGATATTTGAACAAATAAAAGTTATTACAAACTATTATTAACAGACAGATTTAGGAGAATCTACTAATAACATTACTATTAATTTCAGTAAGAAACTCTAAAAAGGGTCCAATGTTAGGCCTCCATGTAAAAAATATCAAGTTTTGCATACAGAGTTGAGAGCTTCTTCTAATTTTCATTTGTGACATTCTAACTTAGTAATATAATAAGTTCATACATAAAACATCTCATTTAGATTTTTTTTAATCCCTCAAATACAATTTAATCCTTGAAAATGTCATTCTTGAAGTGTCCCTTTCATCCCTTTGAGCCTAACTCACTTTTCACAATGAGTTTGATTAGATGATGACGATGACCTCCATTAACATTGTGGTGTCACAATGATGGGAATAGCTTTAACCACAACCATCCTCTAAATATAGTTATAATAAATGCATGTGCTGATCTGCATAGTTGTCTTGAAATACAAAAACTCTGGGGGGCAATGTCTATGAGGCCGGATATTGTTGTACCAAAACAAATTGGGGATGTTATTGGGGACGATTTTTTTTGTCCATTTCCGGTTGAGTGTGGGTTTTACTAGTACACTAGATTTGGAGTCCAACCGGTATCCAAGCCCTCCATGAGAATAAAAAGCGTTGTAACTCAACAAAGGCGTTGGATTATTAAGTAGATCTTTTCTAAAATTGGTACCTTCCTAAATAATACTTGTACCATAAAAACTTTACATTATCATTTAAATGTCTTTAAGAACACGTAAGGTCAATTATTATTGTTATAAATGGTATTGACCGCTATATCGAGATACCTAATCCTACTATGTAGTCAGAATAGTAGTCTAAATAAATATAAATGTTATTGCACCAGATCACGAACCATCGTTCGAGAAACCTAAATCTAATAAAATACCAAATATAAAATGCGTGGGTGGAGCAAGGTCAAACTACAGTTATTTGAAAAACGTTTGATTTGGAGGTGGATTATTGGGGTTGAACTGCATGGGATTCCTTCCATTATTTGTCCCTGTAGCATATAATTGTTGTTGAAAGTTATGGTACTGTTGTGCGTATGCTGGATCATTGGCTGAGGGTTGTGGAGGTCCACTTGGAGGGTATGGACCAGAACCTTTCATCCCAGGACCACCACCACCCATCATTCCTGGTCCCATCCCTGGACCACCTGAGCCTCCAGGGGGGCATCCCGGTCCTTGATCCATCATAGAGTGCGGTGGTGGATGTGAGCCTCTCATTGGACCACACATCGGTCCATTATTTCCACCCATCCCTGGGGGCATTGGACCAGGATATTGCATACGATTTCCACCCATGTTCACATTTACATTCATCTGAAAATTATTAAAATTTTCGAAATGTACAAGAAATCTAAAATCCAAATTTATAGTGGGTCATCTCAAGGGGCTAAAGGATATCTTACCCCCATATTGACATTCACAACCGGCCCTGGATTTGGATTTGTGTACCTCTGGAGAAAATCAAGGTTTGGGCCTGTTCTTGGGCCACTAGGACCAGGTCCACCGCCACCACCTCCTACATTAGGTTGAGAACACATTGGACCTTGATGAGGGGGTGGCGGCCTTGCAGGGAGATATTGAATTGTGTTGGGTGCATTCGGTTTGACTTGAATATTTGTTCCACCAAATGCTCTTGGGCCACCGGGAGCATTTGGCATTCTGTATGGACTTCCTCGAACACCTTGCCCAGACATTCGACTAGGTCCTTGATTGCCATAAACCATTTGTGGGGGAGGACCTCCTCTTTCTCCAATCGGAGGACCACCACACATAGGTCCCATTTGTGGATGTTGTCCCATAGGACCCATGGGACCACCCATAGGACCTTGGCTGCCTGGACCCATTTGATTCTGCATTCCTGGTGGAGGTCCTTGGGAACCCATCCCACCTGGGCCTGGAGGCATAGGTCCCATTGGCCCTGCACTCCCGATGGGCTGCATATGACCCATTTGTCCACTCATAGGACCCATCTGACCAGGCATGTGATGTCCCATTGATCCCATTCCTCCGGGCCCCTGATTCATGTACGGTGGGATGTTCTGAATATTCATTTGCTGTATAGTCATAGTTGCATTCACATATGTGTTGTTTACAGTTTGTGGCCCACCAATGGCTAGGCCACCGTCCACGTTCTATGAGAAATCGTCCATAATTCAGATTTAAGTCTATAGAAGGAAATAGGCTAACGTCCGAATCTAGTCTACTACATAATTTACCTGGACACTGTGCATGGATGTGTTAAAATTGACCATGTTTGGGTTCATTGGAGGACCTCCAGGAGTATTCATCCCGTATCCTCCATTATTGTTCATTCTGCAAAATTACGAATCGAACAATATATATTTAGAAAATGGTTTCCAGGAAATAAGGCCCTTACTAAGCTGTCGTGATTTTTCAACACTTACCCCGGACCAGGTTGACTTGTGGGGGTCCCATTCCCACCAGTTAATTGTTGGCTCATTTGTACCATGGAAGAGATGGGATCAAATGCTGGTTTATTACCCGGTGGGGCTGATCCAGATAGGTTTGGATTCAAGGGAAGGTTATCAAATACTCCACCCCCAGGTCCATCATGTGGAGGTTCTAGACCCAAGGACATTTGTTTCATGACGCAAGGAGGTTGAGGTCCACCAGGTCCAAAATTTCCATTCCCACATGATTTCATATCACTCATTCCGATGGGCAAAGGCGTTCCAGGTTGAGAGTTCCTATCCAGTCCTTGTGGACTTTGGTTAGGGGTTGTACTGGTTTTCGGCGTCCCTACTGGTCCGACGCTTCCAGGCCTCGCCTGTTGGGTCAATATTCCGTTAATAATATAAAAACAAAACTGTACCACTCCCAATAATTCCGAATCATAGGTTAGGATTACGTACCTTGGCTGAAGGAGGATTGCAACCAATGTTCATGTCGTGATTAGTCTTCGATGAAGGATGAGAAGAAGGTAGTGATACCGGTGTGGAAGGAGCAGAATGGGAAGGCTTTATTGATTGATTCATTGTTGGCGTTGGTGGGTTCATTTCTAAATTAGCGGGCGGTAATCTAACAAACAATATAAAAAATAATTACGAACCATTCGACTACCATATGATACCCAGGTACACTGGCTTGTCAGCTTTTGAACATTTTAAAGGTTTTTGGGTGGAAGAAATTAAATGGTATTTACCCAGGTGAACTATCGGGGGCATGATCTCCAAGACCCACATTTGGCTGCTTTTGAATAGTGAGTTCTTGCCCTTCAAACACGTTCAAGTACTGGATTTGTTGTGGAGAAGGTACAGGCATTAAATTGGCTTCTTTGACCGAGGGAGGAGCGGAAGACGTTGGAGAAATGGAACAAGATGACTTTTCTTTTCTACTTTTACCACCTTCACTTGTGCTAGACTCTGAGTCTTTTCTTTGGACGGCGGCAGAAGGAGACTGATCCGGTCCAGGCCCGACATTTGGACTGTAGTAACCGGTGGGATAAAAATTATGTCCACCGCCACCCGGGTAAAGAGGCTCACCAGTGGACACTGGAGAATGAGGAGACGGCCTAAAATATTCAAAAGCAATTATAAAACGTGAGTTTTATTAGTTATGAAGTATGAAATTTTCAAAATTATTTGTCCACCAAAGATCCCTGAAATAAACTGTCAGAAGGAAATAAGTAAATACCTGTGATGAGCACCACACGAACTCCCAGGGGTGAGAGGGGTGGCTGGACTAGGAATACTGCCTCCTTTGGCATTTCGAGAACCATTTCCAATAGGTTGACCCATTGAATGCGGCATTGGCCCTCCACCTCCTCCAGGAGGCTTTCCTCCAGGCTGTCCATCAACAAAAAATCCACCAGGTGGGGAAGACCAGTCATTTCGTGGAGTCTTATTGGATGGAGGTCCTCCAGGACCATGAATTAACTCCATATTCATAGAATTTGGACCTCCCTAAAATGGAATTAAAAAAATTTCAAAATAGAGAACTTCGTACACGATTACATGAATTCTGGTTAAGCAAAAGGATTATTTCATAGGAAATTTACCGGTGGCATGTTATATCCATCCATATTTTCATGCGGTGGCATTTGATGACAGTTTAGCTCTCCAGGATTCTGTGGGTGATCATTCTCTGGAAATAGAAGTTGTTGCATCCGCTTCATTTTGTCTAACTGTTCTTCTCTGTGTCTCCTTTGCTCTGGAGTCAAGTCTTCATCACGAATTTTAACACCCTGGAGTCTGTTATTTGGATGTCCAGGCGGGGGTCCTCCTGGTCCACACATGTATTGGCCCTGATGAGGCCCACCTGGACCAGGACCCATTGGTCCTCCTGGACCTTGATTCATTGGACCTCCCGGTCCCATTGGGCCACCTGGACCTGGATTTATTGGCCCTTGGTTCATGGGACCACCTGGACCTGGAGATTGCCCCATCCCACCACAATACATCCCATCATAATAATTTTGGAAGCCTTGTGCAGATTTCTGAAACAAATATTTGTACAACTTTAAAATTTTTTAAAGCCAACTCTAATAGAAGAACATTTGTGGATGATCGAAACATATTTTACCGGAGGATTTTGAGAATTCCATGGTCCTGAGGGTGGATGATTTGGATGCATATTAAAATCCCCCATTCCAGGTTGTGGACCTGGACCCATATTTGGACCTCCAGGCTGCATAGGCATCATAGGTGGTGGTTGTTGATGTGGCGGATGATTTTTTGAGCCTTTTCCCATTTTACCAGTTGGTGGAGGTTGTTGGGGTGGCCAGTTAGGATTACCTTGAAACTGTCGTCCAAAAGTATTCATTTTGATTGGATGTTTCTAAAAAATTAGGATATAGTACACGAGTTACCCAAAAATGTATATAATGATAGTGCATCTCAATCTCAACCGTACCAGTTACTCTACAGTGCAACTAAAGAAATGTTGTCATCCTGAATTAAGGAAAAAAACTGCGACATTTCTTGGAAACGATGTCCACCATTTTAAAAAGAAAGAAAAAATCAGTCTGGATCCGAAAAGAGCTTTGTCGGGAATTAGATACACTACCATTATAATACACCTGAGGGATCCTCAGATCCTGAAGATTTACCTCAAGGAACTTCCTTGTTGCGGGTTGAGACGTGTGAAAGGCTATTATAGATGGAAATTGACTTTGATATACAGCATCTGCAGCTTTATTTGCCAATTTCGTTGAGAAAACAAAAAGTTGATTTTGTTGTTGCATATACTGAGCCTCCAGTGTACTTGGTTGTTGTTTTATTGGGGGTAATGGGAGTTGATTTGGTGGTGGTTGTTGAACATAACATCCCATCATGGGAGGATGGGAATGAGGTGGAGGACCAGGGCCGTAGTCTCCAGGATGTGGCGGCCCACCAGGATGAGGAGGCATTGTACTATTACTGGTTTGCATATTATTGTAATGGGGGTAGCAGTAAGGGTTCATGGAAGGTTTACCTGGAATATAAAAAACAAGGAAAAGAAATATATTCATAATTGATCCTTATTCATTTTGGAGTTAATGTAATGAGGAAGGGTCCAATCCAATTTTTAATTACCCCTAATTATCAAGTGACCATTAATAGAATGGGCTGGCCCTGATTTATTTTGATTGTTTGGATCAATGAATCCATTGTGTACATGGTCTTAATGGGTTTAATTAAATAATAATTAATAATTATATTTCAGGCCTTTCACCTTGTGCTTGAGCCTGTTCATTTTCTTCGTGATAATTTAGATAAAAGCACTTGCACAAGTACTGTTAGTGGTATAAAATTTTAAAAATCAAATCCGACTGTTTTAGAAAAAAATAGGTATTTTTTAAATTTGGCGAGACATGAAAGGGTTCTTAAAAGGTAACATATTAAAAAATCTTCCTAAATGGTCCAACCCTTTTACTAATTTTAGTTTTGTTGGGCCTCCTTTCACAAATCAAAGATTATTAAACCATCGATGGACCACCTTTTTTGCCTAAATCCTAATAATAGTTTTTCAAACTAAAATCTTAATCCTTCAAAAAAGGCTTCGTTTGAGCACCTACAAATTATAGTTTTTCTGGAGGTACAGCGCCTTGGGGATATTTGACAGACCTTATAAAATTTCATTAACAATAAACTGCACTAAGCAGCCTTGAAATATAGTGTGCGCACACCGAAGCGTTTTTGCGTAAATGTTTTAGCGTAAGCGTTTTAACGTAAACGTTTTAGCGTAAGCGTTTTAACGTAAACGTTTTAGCGTAAGTGATTTTGCGTAAACGTTTTAGCGTTAGCGTTTTAACGTAAACGTTTTAGCGTAAGTGATTTTGCGTAAACGTTTTAGCGTTAGCGTTTTTGCGTAAACGTTTTAGCGTTAGCGTTTTAACGTAAACGTTTTAGCGTAAGCGTTTTAGCGTAGGCGTTTTTGCGTAGGCGTTTTTGCGTAAACGTTTTAGCGTTAGCGTTTTAGCGTAATTTTGCATGTAAAAACGCAAAAAAACTGAAGTTTGACCTTTTGTGACCTCTAGAGGTCAAACCTTATGACATAGGTCAAAGTGCTCAATGTTAATGTTGTTTGCCATAATGAGACGCGTCGAATGACACCAGTTTCATATGAGGTTGTCAGAGTAACCCTATGCCGAGGACATCGCGATGATGATGATTTTCGACCGAAATTTCGCAATAAAACGCGAACCGTAAATGCTTGAATGCTGAAACTCGAACTCGTCCGAACCCATACTAACATACCCTGAAAGTTTCAGCCCGAAAGCTCAAACCGTTCTATACGAAAAGTGGTTATGACAGACGGACGGACACGACGAATGCATAATGGTGAATGCTTCGCACACCATAATAAGATCCAAATTAATCCGAGCACATTAAAAAATATATTCCAATCGGGACTTACAGTCAGGGAAATCAGGATGTCCGAGATCAGAGAGTTGATGTTGCATTTCTGAATTGCAATCACCACCACCTTTATTATTAGGATCCATTAGGGGAGTAGATGGATTCTCTAGTTTGATGTCACTTCCATTGAGCATGAGGTCATCTTGAAGCCTCTTTCCTCCACCACCTCCTGGAGGAAGGGAATTTGAGCCATCTCCATGTTCTTGAAGGTTCGACCCTGAGCCTGGACCACCACCACCTGGATCTGGTCCTGTTGGATTCATTTTTTCTTCCTTGATTTTATTAAGGCCATTTTTATTTTTTCTTCGTGAGGCCTTGGGTGGACCACCACCAGCCACTGGACCTTTCCTTGAATTCCTTTTCTCCATTTTCTACCCCTCTTCTAAGTAAGTAATGATAACAACGGCTTTATCCACACAATGTGCAATGGAGCACAAAGTTATATTAGTTTGTTATTGGACCTCTTCCGTGACCCTGACCCAAAGGAGTCCTCCTTCCTTGTGACCTTTTAGGCCCTTCTTCTGGCACAAATGAGGCTTGTTGGGAATATAGTAATTGAGAAGACAGGTGGAATTCCCCCCCGCCAAACCTGTAGTAGTAGAAGGGCTCCAGGATGAATTGACCCGTCCTCGTATCGTATATGTGTCCTCCTGAGCTTAATTGGGAATCACTCCTGATTGAATAAATATAAATATAACCACAGAAGGGGTTTAATTACGAGAAAGGTGACTCTTGAGCCATCATCATAACCCTATAATAATAATAAAAGCTTTTAAAAGTATTGGAGAATGATGACGGTACTATAATGGTACTAATGTTGTCGCCGCCAACACGGAGGAGATGAGGATATTTGAGGAGATCGAGGAGTTTAGTAGTAGTAGTAGCAGGGGCCAAACACTCACACACACAGTCCATTGTGAATTGATCCTTAAAATGTAGAGAAGACGAAGAGTTCAAACTTTTAGTTACTAGTCCAATAACATTCCGGATGATCATGATCCTCAAATAATAAAAAAAAAACTTATAATATACTTCGGATGGACGAAGGGACGACGGGGAATAGAATAAGAGACAAGTATTTTAGCAGAAGAAGATTTTTAAAACCATTTTAACCCATACCATACACAGGAGGGACAGGGACCATGAAATGATGAAGGAAATGTTATCCTTTTTGCTGGGCTTTAGTTTTTTTTTGTTGGTTAAAATTTTAGTCTTCTCGTTCTCTCTAACTCTGGTACGGTCTGGGACTCTCTCGTTCGTTCTCTCTCTCTCTGCCGTTTGGATTGGAGGTGTTGAGGTTGAGACCCAGGGTCAAAACCCAATCGAACGCGAGTCCCAGATTCAGAGCATTTTTTCTTCTGTATGGCTAACACCCGGGTAGGCAGCTATTTGTTCTTACCCCGAATTCCCGATATGCTTACTTTTAAGGATTTAAATTGTTGAAAGCGTTTTATTTAATGATCTGTAATTTAACCTGATACGTTTTTGACATCTTTTGGTTTAACTTTTGAGCTGAGTATATATTTCTAACTAGTCATTGATAATTTTGAAATTGTGAAATGTAATGGTTCGGTTACAGCTAGATGATAGAAGGTAGTTGATATTTTTAAACTACTGTTCTTACATGCACTGACTACATACTCTGTACTCTGTTGCTGAATGAAGATTGTTGAAATATGTTTTAGGAATTCGAATTGAAGTCTAAATCCACATTCAGACGATGACATTCATACTTTCATCCACTACTTCTTACTGAGAAGAAGCAAGCATTCGGCGGCTTGATAAAGCTCAGAGCTCCATTCTCCTAAAATACATTGAAATGAAAATCAGCGGTTAGACAATCACTATCCCTAATCTTTAATCACTTTTAGAAAGGTTTCTTTCAAGTTGCTTACCAGTACCAAGCTCCTCCGTTTGAGCACGGTAAAGGGGTTTCTCCAACTCAAAGTCTGCTAAACTATCCACATCATCATTCTCATTTGATGAATTTTCCTTGACATTGACAGGGTCAGCCTCATTCAACTGGTCCGGAACAGTTATAGGTTGAGGAGCAACTGTCGTATCTAGGAATTCCACCATTGTTTGTTTTAGTGGCAACTCTTGAGCAACACTCTCTCCAGAAGTCCAAAACTTTGCTGGACTCTCAATTGGAGTCGAAGTACGATTCCTTTTCTGTGAGGATTTTAAGATCCTTGGTTCTTCGATGCTAATCCGCTGAGGATGTGGGGACAGGATTGACCTTGCTTTCTTCTTAGACTTCTTCAAAGCTGGGGTGTGGACGACGTGAGCCTGAGCCCTCATGATGGTGTCGTTCTGAGGTCCAACATGATCATCATCTCCAACAATAACTGTGACTCCAAATCGTTCCAACGCTGGTTTCAACTGAGAGACACTTGCTCCAACTTTATTAGACTCACTCATCTCAATGACTTGATCCAGGGGTAAGACCCCAAATGCTGAGAGCCAACGTTTGAAAACATCATGATTCTCATGGACCCCTTTTATCTTCAGTGTCATGGCCGTCTCAAAAAAATCATAGAGCTCATCCACAGCAATTTTAATACTCCCATTGTAAATGTATCGAAGGATGTTACTCATGACCTTGTCTTTGATTGTTGGGAGGATGATAAGATGACCTTGACCCTGATGGACTCTGATTGAATTCCTTTGTTCGTACTTCATGAGGATCTTTTCAAAATACTCTGAACTTGCTGACAGGACTACTCGGTGACACTCAAAAGTTGAATCTTCGGATGCTAGGGTGAGGTCAGTGAAGGTCTTCTGATTGAAATACTTGAGCATGGCCAGTCGAGTACTGTCGTAATGAGAATTCCAATCGATCTGATACGCCGAAGCAGCCAGCTCACCCTTTCGTTGCTGGAAACCTCCTCCTGAGGATGTATTCTTCATCATCTTTTGACCTTGACCCTACATAAAAATAAACATCCAAAATCTTGTTAGGTCAAAGGTCAAGGGTCAAATTAATCAATTTAATCTCAAAATTAACCATCAAACCTACCTTCCTTATCCTTCTTGACACACCCCACAACAGAACTGGTCGTAGAGATTCCTCTCAATGGTCAAGGGCAAGGTCAGCTCCGATTCTGATGAGGTAGGACGTTTGATTGAAGAGGCCAAGTCAGGTCAGAGGTCACGGTCCAGAGGTCACCAACACCAAGAGAGAGAGGTCAACTCCAATCCTCAAAACTCAACCACACAGTCTCACTCAGGATCAATGGAACTCGAAGGTTCCCACAAAATATGGGTCTTTGTCTATTTTGTCACACTGAAGTTTCAATGACGGAAAAAAATCGAGTTCGAATCGAGTGAGTGACCTTGAACTCGAGCGAGCTAAAACTGGTTTGGATTCTAATTCGATCCATGATGAAAATTAAAATATAAATTCGATTCGGGCCAGGAATCGAAAATACAATAGAATCTAGAACAATAGAGTATTTCCGATAGTAAAGTTGCCCATGTCTTCTTCATTATCTCAATTCTACAGTTTTTCAATCAAACTAAAGAGGATCAATATGATCCAGATCTGATCTTAATAAGTCATCTTGTTAAGTTCATTCTGTCAAAATATTCACATTTCTTTGATTTTTAAGGGAATTGGTATTTTATTTTTACATTTTGATATCATTTTGCTCCAATTTTGTCTCCCGTTTCATCAAGGCAAGCAAAGTCGTCCATTTATCCTAAAAGACTACAAAATAATCCAACTTGTCAAACTCCCAAGGTTTGTTCTTTCAAAAGCCTCAAAAAGTCGTGAACGAATGAACGAGTGAATCTCACCAAATCTTGGTCACAACAATAATAAGGCCACAACAAAACTTTTCCTTTCATTTTAAGGGAGGCTTATCTGGTATCCTATTAGTGATGCATACGATCCAATATCCTTGCCTACTTGCTGCAAGTCCGAGTTTTTGACCTCATCTCATCATTGGAGTCACCTCGAGTAAGTTTTAACATAATAGTGATTCAGGATCGAATTTGTCAGAATTTCCATAAGAGTCGCTTATATTTTGGATTCATCATTTTTGAGTCCCGAGTCCGAGCTCTTCTACCTTAAAAATTTGAACTATGTCGATCTAACATGTATCATAAGTATCATATCCTACAACAGTATCATGTAAAAGTTGGGCTTTGGGTTTAGTTTTTCGAATAAGCTCCAAAGCAGCAGCACACTTTTCTAATCCGAAGGATTTTGACGAAGACTTCTTTGGATGACAAGATGAAGAAGAAGAGTTTTTGAATTTAAAGTCTTATTTTGGCTTTAAATCCCCTCTTGCTTAGTTCCTTTGTTTGGTTTTGGGATATGGATCAGTGGTGTAATCAGAGAGGATTTATTTGAGAGATTCAGTGGCTAAATTGTTTGATTTAAGTTAAGAGAGTTCGAAAAAACATAAGCACCCTTTGAGAGCCACTTGGTAATGCCACTTGCGAGCCTTGGTAATGGCAACTTGTGAGCCTAAATAAAGGGAAGTTGTACAAGTCAGTGAGATCCTGACTTGACTTGACCTGGGCTTGGGCTTCTTAAAATATGCGTATCCTCCAGATCCTAAAGAGTTTTGTAGTTCTTTAGTCAATAACCGGAACAAGAATCACTCGAAGAGAGCTGGATGAGCTCAAGCAAGTCGTTGGTTGGCTGAATGGATGTAAAAGTTTATTATGGGATGAAGAAGAATTTAGGAAAAGGATTAAAATAGTTTTGTCTTTCTGACTGACCCAACTCTTAATTCATCTGGGAGATTCGCTGTCATATTCAATCCAGTTACTAAAAATGGATTTAGGCTTTAGGTTTATGGGATTTACATTTCCTCACGAGTCTAAAATTTCAAAATTCAGGCTTGAAAATAAAATCTCGAGCTCAACGCTGAAGCTGAATAACCGTTACTGATTAACCGAGTGATTTCAGCCCGCCAGTTTGCCAGTTTACCTTCCGATAAAAAGTAAAGGACTTATTTTGGAGTTCTAGATTGTCTCTTAACTAACTTAAATCCTCGTCTAAAAATTAGTTGTAGACTGTGTTTGGTCTTTGGGACTTTCTGGCTAAACTGGAGCTTTAGGAGGATGAGGATGAGATCCTTATAGTCTGCTTGAGATGACGAGTTCTATTCTATCTATCAAGGGAAAGAAAGGGATGAGAATAAAGTTAAAGCCTGTAGAAAGAAAAGAGCTGAGTTGTTGAGACCCGGGTAACAGAAAAAGATCTAGGAAAAGTAAAAGCTTGTCCCTCCTGATTCTTCTTGGGCACAAGTGAAAGTCCAACCAAGTCGGGAACCAATATATAATATATAGTTTCAGTGTTCGTTGACACAAAGAGCAAACCTGTCAGACTCGGACTCGGCAAATGGCTAAACGAACCAGACTCGAGACAGCTTGCGGCTCATGCATGACAACCCAAAAATGCTTATGCCGAAAATGTTAATGCGACAAATGCCAACGCCAAAAGTGTCTGGGTGCCATAAATGCTAATGCCGAAACACCAACGCCAAAAACAAAAATGCCAGCTTGACGCCAGCAGGCCACCAAACCCATCAAATGTCAAAATTGCAAAGAAGTACCAAAGTTTCATGGTGATGATGAATTTTGCTAAGCAATTGTCACATTTTTCAGAAATTCTGACATTTCCATGTTCTGTCAGAAATGACTTTTACCGCTGCCAAAATCCGCTTGAGTTGATCGTGATCTTGACTCAAAGAC
>JAQIYE010000359.1:0-13526 GCA_034699765.1 Xenyllodes armatus
ATAGTTTCCTGACCAATGTTTAATGACCGCCAAAATTCCCCAGACGGACGGACAGACAGACAGACAGACGGACGGACCAGGCCTTCCCATAGGACCTCCGATGATCGGTCCAAAAAAGAACAGCTAAACTAAAATGGAACCTGCTATTGCTATATAGCATATAGCTTGACCTGACAGTTTCAACCTCATCAACTCAGCTTCATTATATATCACATCTCGTAGTCTGTAAGTGAAAACGAAGGGTACAAAATTTTAGACTGTTGAAGAGATGACATAACATGGAATATTTTGAAGAAATATGCCCTTGCGTTCTTGGCCCTTTGGCTGACCCTCCCTCCGATGATCCTCCGACCGAATCACCCCAGGCCATTGTACAAGATACAATACAAATTGTATTACTTTTACTCAACCCTCATCATCATCCCCTAACAAAAAATATTTGACTTATTTTATTTCATACATTTTACCCTGGATGTTATAACTGATGTAGCCCATATAATTTGAAGGGTACAAATGTTCTTTGTCAGATTTTCATTTTTATCTAGAATCAAAGATTTTGTTGGGGATGAATAAAACTAAACTAGGGATAAATTAGAGGAACAAAATTAAATCATTCATAAAAACTGAAAATCGCAACAGAGATGCTTTGTACGAGATCACTAAAATCAGCAGACTCTTTGAGACTTTGGAATATTTAACAATCATCATTTAAAAGTTGTCAAAAATGTATCTATTTCTACTTTGTTCATTCACTGATAAATAACCGTGGTTCAGAGGTTTTCCAAATCCACAATCAGACTGGAAATTATGGTTCAGAGTTTCGAAGCCGTGTCAAAGATATTTCAGATCGATTTGGGGATGCATTCCAAAAAAAAATATGATAAAGGGATTTTTATAAAAACGTTTTTTTCATTCTCCATTCAGGCAGCCAAGCCAGACAGACGATTTTAGGGTTAGGTTGGGGATGATGATGATGGGGGAAAACGAGACAGTAGTGTAAAGAATGAACCTGGGGAAAAATTAAACCAAAAGCTGTTGGGCTAGGAGGGGCCATTATACGATTTCCATTGCATCTGCATGGGAAAAGAAGATGAGTGTTCTCAATATATGTATTTTGTGTCCTTTTGGACTTAATAATCCATCGTCCATTGGCCTTCCCCTCTCATCTTTCCTAAAGTTCAATGTTTCCCCATGATGATGATGTTATTGTGTATTTTGGATCTGAATAGGGTTCTTTGTGTTGAATGTTGAGGTGAGTCATGGGATGGGGATGTGAGTGAGTTTGTTCTTCTGAATGAGGTACTTTTGGATTTTGGGAAGGGAAGAGAGAGGGGAGAAAATGACAGGAGAGAGGGAAAAAATATTTTTTATTCAGGATTGTGTCTGTCTGGACTGGAGAAGAGCATCCACTTTGTACGATATGAGATGTTATATAATCGGCGGGTTGCATGTTCTGTTGGGACCGTTGTAGATTCAATATTTTGGATATATGAATGATATGAATACAATTGTTTTCCGAGTGTTGAGTTTTTAGTAAATACGTGTTTTAATGTTTGCAATCAGATCATGCTTTTCGTAAAGTATATTATAAATGTTAAAATTAATCACGACTCACGAGGTGTAGGAATGAATTTTGGCCATTAGATCAGTTGAATAAGTGCCTTAAAGAAGGAATGTCATTACCGGCCAACGCCGTGAGCCAAATAACCGGTTTTCTCTGCCTGCCCGGGAGTCAGATACTTGATTTTTCCACTATCATCTGGCCTGACCTGGAGTCAGATACTTGATTTTTCCACTATCCCGCCTGACCGGCGGTGGATACTTGGTTTTTCTGCTAACCGGCCTGACCGAGAGCCGGGTACCCTACCCTTTTTTTCATTATCCGGCCTGAGCGGATACCCGGTGTATTCTATATGCATTTATGCGGCCTTTGTCGGGAACTTTAAGTACTTAAGCTACGGTCAGGACCCGGTTTTTCGTCTATTCGGCGCTGGGTACCCGGTACTCCGCATCTTTTAAACAAGAAAACAAAATGTTTCATTAGCTATTATATATTGAATTGAATAAATTATCTGATGTAATTTACCTCAAATGTTACGTTACGACACTGAACCAGGTCAACAATTCGACATTCACTAGAAATTTTTACCTTCCAGAAATATTTGTATCATCTATCTATATATGTGTGTTTCATCCTTTGACCATTGCATTAGTGAAAAGATAAAGTCAATGAAAAATAGAAATGCACTTTTGAACAAACCATAAAACCTCCACAAGTGTATAAATTCGTAACATCCAAGGTAACTTTATGGCCGGCCTCCGATTTTCCAAAAATTCTCCCCTTCCTTGTCTTTGTCTCTCATCATAACACGCTCTTACCGGTTCGGATTCAACTACTCTACGATGCGTGCACTCACAAACTGACTAAAAATGTACAAATATATTAAGAATAAGAGTTAGTTAAATTTAATTATATTAAAATTGGCAGACAGAAAACTCGGGAACAAATTAATTCATTGAATATTAAGGTGGAACAAAAAGAAATTGACTATATACCAACTATATACTAATCAATTCGAACTAAATACCTTTATTACACATAATAATAACTTGATTCATAGCCTCGATTCGTATTCGTAGTCGATCCCGTATCCGGAGTTAATCCATTCGCATCCAAAATTGATTCTATCTCATCCCATATCCGGAGCACTATTTTTTTTAAACAAAAAATAAAAAAATGAGGAGAGGAAGGGGAGGAAGAAAGGACAAGGAGAGGGAATGGAGGGTTGTTAAATAAAGAGACGCCTGAGAGGAAAGGAAGCGTCGGTTCTCCTCTGCACCTCCAGTCTCCCTCCTCCTCCCTTCCAACCAACTCTGTCCTCCAGCAGCCACAGCACAACAGAGAGGACAAGGACCCTTCTTTGTCCATCCATCCACTCACACTCACTCACCCTTAAAATTAACCTCCACTTTTAATTGTAATTAAATCCTAGACTTAATTCACAATTAGTAGTAGAAGTCTCAGTCCTGGTGAAGTGTGTACTGTATGACCTTTGACCTGTGATACAACAAGGAGGAGGCGACAAATTCAGAAGGATCTCAGTCAGGAGTCAGAGAGAGTCAGAAGCCTTTAATTTTTAATGTGAGTACAAATTAAATCAGATCAACGAGAGAGCAATAATGGTTGAATTTATTGAGGAATGGTTCATTGAACAAACTCTTGGAGAAGGTGCTTTTGGAGAGTAAGTTATTTTTAGTTAGTTTTTTTAAAAATAATTTTGAGAGGAATAATGTGGTTTTGTCGATTTTATTTTTTTGAGATTTGTTGACAAAAAAAAATTATTCGTTTTCTCTGATTCCGAATTTGTCGAAAAATCTGTCATAGTTTTTTTTTCGAATATTTTTTTGTAGAGTCAAACTCCTATTAAATCATCGGACTGGTGATCAAGTGGCCTTAAAAGTTATAAATATCAAAGAACATCCAGATGCTGCAGAGACAGTTCAAAAGGAAGTTGGAATTCATAAGTTGTTGAATCATGAAAATATTATTAAATTTTTTGGATGTCGGAAGGAGGCTCATGTTGAGTACTTATTCTTGGAGTATGCATCGGGTGGGGAACTCTTTGATCAAATCGGTAATTATATGAGAATTTTTATTTCTTTGTTATTTTGAGCTTGAGCTTTACGAGGTCTTGAACTCACAAGTTTAATATTTGTTTTTTTAAGGTTATCTTTTGTTTGAGTTATGATTACAATTTTTGTTTTCTTTTTTTTTCATTGCCCGTGTACAGAGCCTGATATTGGGATGAGTTCACAGTTTGTTGCTCAAAATTACTTTAGACAAATCATATCTGCAGTTCAGTACTTGCACAGTCGTGGGATTACTCATCGGGACCTGAAACCAGAAAATATTCTTCTAAATAATAATGTTATAAAACTGTCGGACTTTGGCTTTGCAACAATTTTTCGTAAGAATGGGATTGAGAGGCTTTTGGATAAAAGTTGTGGGACCATGCCTTATGTTGCACCAGAAGTCTTAACCAAGTCATACAAGGCTGCACCAGCGGATTTATGGAGTTGTGGGATCATTCTAGTTGCAATGTTGGCTGGAGGTAAATTAAATTTAGTAATATCATAAAATTACTTGAATTTGATGAAAAATCAAGGACTTTAATTCTGAACATCTTAACTCATTATTTTAGAGCTTCCATGGGATCGACCACTGATTGACTGTCCAGATTATAAGCATTGGAGAGAGGGCTCATTTATAAGACTTCCCTGGTCCAAATTAGACTTGAACTCCTTTCAGTTTATTAAGAGGCTCTTGAATCCTTTACCATCAAAGAGAATGACTCTAGAACAACTGCTAAATCATTCTTGGATGACATCCAACAAACAAAATATTAATAGTCATGGTAAGTGGCACTTGTTGAGTCCGGAGATATTTTTCGGCACTTTTATGATTTTAGGAAATAGAGCATTCTGCCAAACACCAAGTTTGAATTGGAAGTTGGATCAACGCCCTGCCCTACTCTGGAGTTTCAAAATTGTCTGGTCAGGTACTTCTGTGACTCAGATTATATTATAATAAATCTGGGAACTGGAGTATCTAGACTTGAAAAATTTATTATTCTGCATCAATCAACTGATTTCAACAGACCGCCCGGTTTCAAAATCAACGGAAGTATACAAATACCAATATTTGTAACGAATGTAGTACATGTGTAGTATGTAGTTCTTTGTATTTGAATGATTGTTGTCCCTAATTTTAAATTTAACACTATTGTTCGGTAAACTACAGATTAAAACAATTTGGTAGATGTTTGTGGTTAATTTCAAAATTCAAGACCTGAAAGTTGTCTGTTTGACGGGTTTAGGAAATCATTATGAGTGCCAGGAATTTTGATGAATTGAAAAATTGTGAAAATACACACATTTTTACATTGATTGTTTAATTTTTGTTTTTTAGGTACAATTATTCAATCAACCAAGAGGACCAAGAAGTCTTCTGATGCAAATCTGCAACCAAGCTCTCTAGAAGATTCAATAAGTAGACTGTGCTCGTACTCGCAACCTGAACCCAGGCTGCTAGGTCAGTATTTTATAGCTATAAACCCCGAAGCATTGAATTCTTAATTGAATGTCAGTATCAATTTGCAATCTAATACATGTTCATGTATTATTGACGTTTCAAAAAAATTTCATTGATACAGAAGCTCGAGTCGAATCTCCAGTTAAAAAGGTTCCAGACACTACCAACGATCTCAAGCAACATCATCTATTCAGTTTCTCTCAACCAGTGGAGTCAGCTGATGAGTTTTTCATTAAGGACTCACAGCTGGTTACTAGGAATCCTGCCTTTTGGGTGAAACGAATGACTCGATTCTGTGTTAGTACAAGTCCTGAAAAAACGATCAAGTTGCTTTTAAGTTCTTTGGACCCGACGTGCACTTGGAAATTGAATACATTTGGTTCATCTGGAATTCGTTTGGGTCCTATTCCTGAAAGTTCAAATTCATTCCAAGTTGTAAGTGGAACCTTATTTAATTTATAATATGGAACAACAAAAATTGTTGAAGCTATTTCTGATCACTCTCTTCTTTCATGTCTGAGTTATAATTTTCCGGAATCTTTTATTATTTATTACAGATAACGATTACGACTGTGGATAGGAGGAAGAATACCCTTGTGTTCAAAGCTAATCTGCTGGAGATGAACAATAATGTTCTGTTAGACTTCCGTTTATCACGTGGTGACGGATTAGAGTTTAAAAGACATTTTCTTAGAATTAAGGAAGCTATGAGTGATGTCAGACTACCAATGATATGGCCTGAAAACGAAAACTAACAATTGGAGCTAGTTAGAACAAAAAACTTTCAGAAATAATTACCAAAAAATAAAAATGTATTAGAATCATTTACATTCAGAAAAAAGGTAATAAAATACTAAGGAATGTGCATTAAATCAGTTATTGATAATGCTCATTTCGAAAATCGGTTGATCAGATAATGCATGTAGCCTTGCTCTACTGGAATTGGGGCAATGAGAGATTATTTTGGTAAAAGATAAATCACAGCCGCATTGGTACTTGTAAATGGGTACTCATAGTTAGGACACTTAAGAATGTAAAAGCATCAGAACAAAAGACAATCAGCCCTTATACTTAAATACAGATTAGTTGTTAATGTGAATCGTAAGAAAAGGTGGATCAAAATCAAAGCCCAATATTATTGGTGAGTACATTACTTTTGTCGAATGTCCAAATATGGAATGACATTTTTTGGAGTCGGGGTTAGGTGAGTTAGGATTAAAAGATGAAGAAAGAGAATTGCACATCACGTTTATGTCGAATCTCATCTATTCCTATTCTTTTTACAATTACAAAACAACAATAATACTCATTTGACGGCTTTACAATAACAATTTTAACAATGCCATCCCATGTGCCATATCGGACTCAACTTTTGGAAAGCTTGGCCAAGGCAAGCCAAGAAGGATGTATTTGCATATAGAAAGAATTTGCAAATTGAAATTAAGAAAAGGTTTAGCCTAGCCTATCTAACTATAGAGATTAAGCTTTGAGGGATTAAAGGGTTCAAAGAAAACGGAACAATGGAATTTTGGCTCGTGTGTAGTATTGATGCAAGCGTAAGAACACAACCACGCACCATGTCTTTGTTGTGGTTATGAAAGGTGATCTCAAACTCAAGGATATAGTCTCAAAACAGATCTCTGAAAAGACCATTTTCTGAAAATCAGTACTATTTTCTGCTAACGAGTTAACATAATTGAAGATTTAAGTAAATCTTACTCGAGTGAAGTTAGCAACATTCATTGGAATTCGGGAATTTCAATCAATTTTTACTCATACTTTTTCAAGGATCCCAAAAAAATTTATTGTGGCATTCCTACTCAACCCAGGAAAGGTCATTACAGTCAAAACAAAGCCCCGTCGACACCAACAAGGGATTTATTATTTCGACCTTGGGAATTGAGGTAGGCGTAGCCAGTAGCATGTAAGTAAATGAAAATTTCTTGAATATGTCAAAGGACGCTTCCCCCTTGTTATGTTTACGATTTTGGAATTGGGAACAATAATAAATTAAGGCTATTAATCACAATAATATGGTTAAAGGACAGAGAAGAAAAGTCATTTCAATATTCAGTATGATTAATTGATACTTCTCTTTGATTTTTATTATGGAATTGTGCTATGTCCCGTTGATTGTCGATTGACTTTTAAAGCGAAAGTTTTTTTGTGGGCATAAAAAAGACAAAGAAGAGACCGAGGAGAGGAGGAGTCAAATATGTACCGTTTTCATAATGGAACAAACTTTACTATAAACTGTGGTCAATGAAATAAATAAATAAATGAAGTATAATTGCAATTGCAATTATTGTCGTTGAGAGACGAAATACGGAAAGGATTTTCCAAACTTGGTGAACCAAAGCAAAGGACAAATAGTAATTTGCCTTACGGAAAAAGTTGTTAAATATCAGTATTCCAAATGACAGTGACGTTCTGACTCTTAAAGACTCCATTTCCGGTACAAATTAAAACTTGTTCATCAAAATATGTAGTTAAAAGTATACTCATTCATGTACCATGCCAAATTCAAGAGGGTCAACTGTGACCCCGGATATCCTTGAGGGATTATCTGACATCAATTGTCCGGAAGGGACTTCCCTGCAACTTACTGTTAAAATAACAGGTAAGTATCGCCCAATCCATTGCCTTTTAACCTATAATTTGGAACGTGTTAATCTTGAAAAGCTCAGCTTTGTACCATCATTCTAAAGAAAAACACACCTTTTGTGCAAAGGGTAAAGGGTAAATAGAACGGATTGAACGGAAGCTCAATGCGTGACCTTGCTCTTAATTAGGGTATTAAGCCTTGAGGAAACTAACCTATCATCTGAGCTTAAAAGATGTTAAGAGCCGTGACAAATTGCTAAAGAATTCGCTTGAAAATTCATTTTATCATGAGGACATTCCTTGATATATTTAAACTGGACCTTGCCCCTTGCATGATCGAATCGAAGGTCGAATCGAAGGTCAAATCCAAAACAAACTCCAGAATTTCTTCTAAATTAATTAAGACCTCTGTTGGAAATTTTTCTTTTGTCATCATTTATAAATAGGTCCGTCTGAGGTAATTTGGCTCAGAGAAGAACTTGGGGACAATGAGACAAAAGACCCATTCATAATCCCAAATTGTCCACCATATTTTGTCTACTCTGAGGGGAAAGAAGACTGGAAAATTCCAAAGCGTACATCCAGTGACCTTTGTTCGAACAACAAAAACCCTGAGAACGTTTATGTTTTCAATTTGCTGATCAATGATATTTTTATTCCTGATGCTGGAAGGTACATTTGTGAGGCTCATTCCAAGGATTGTGATTATCTGGAACAGCTCAAGAGAACTGGAACTGGGACTCGTGAGAAAGTGTTGAGCAAGTCCGAATGTTGTTCTCGTACCAGCTGTATTGTCAATGTTTGTGGTTAGTTGTTTTCATTGAATCATTAAAATGGTAATGTCTAAATTGTCCTATTTTTCGTCAGTGGCGATGGTGAGAAAATGGGTATTTGAGATTAGATACAAAAGCGATAAATCCGACAAAATTTGTGCCGTCTTTTCCGGACAATTCATTTATGTTGGAAAGGGAATCATTTGTCCTGAACCTGTATATAATGAATTAGTAGAGCTTTTTTACTTTTAAAATTTTACATGATCTGTACATCAAACATTTCTGCACTGATCATATAATGAAATACTAATTCAGTTCTTATGAGTAAACAGCTTGGTGGACTGGATTTTGTGTTATGACATGGCTCATGTTAATTATCCATAAAATATTTCAGAGTCAACTGAAAAATATAATAACACCACAAAGTCCAATTCTAAATGCGATATTGTAAACTCGGAAGCTAAAGAAAATGGGTATAACAATTTAAACAACGGGTTTTTGGAGCATCTACCTCTTGCAACCTATGAATCCACAACTATTTCAGACAATAATTATTTAGCATTTCACGAAGATAAAAAAGGTAAAAACTTTCATCATAATTTATGATGACGACGATCCCATTTGGCTATGAATTCATAATTTTGGATACAATACTTATTTAAAATCTAAATTTCTGTGGTATGTCCTTTTATAGGGGCGAAGAAAGAATATTATAGTCAACTTGATGACCCACCCAATTATTGGGTCAACGGTGGACACCAAAACAACTTTAACGGATTTGACCAAAGGGTGGGGTTGTCATTAGGACCAACAAGGGAAAGACGGACGCCTCCTCAAGTCCTTGGCCCAAGTTGTTTGATTGCCCTGAAGGGAGAACCAGTTAGGATACGGATAAAGGTGAAGGGAACCCCGACCCCCTCAGTTCAATGGTCGATTAATGTGAGTCTATTCAGGTTCGTCCAGCATTCGGTCATGGTATTTAGAAAATTCATAATTTGCAGGGGAAAGAACCGTTACAATCTCTAGACTTCATTGGCGACCCTGATGACCCTTCCATCCAGAAGATCCAGTCCAAAAACTTTTTACGAGTTCAAATCCAACAGAATCCTGAGGTCTCATGTATTTTTATAAGGAGTGTCAACTATGATGATAGCGGTAGATATGTAGCCAAAGTGACCAATGACCTTGGAACAATTACCCATCAATGCTTCCTTTCTGTAGAAGGTAAGGGTTTCATCTTCATCACAGGGAATATTTGGAAAGAAGCCCTTCTTTTTAAGTCCATGGGGTCTATCTCAATTTCAATGTCAATATAACTTTTTTGAACTCCAAATATGATGTAGAAGGTTTTTATTGTCTGGATTAAGACATCAAGGTTATAAACGAGTTTTTAAGATTAGAGGATTAAAATTACAAAATATAGTAATTTTTAGTTCAATGCCCCGACAAAATTAAGTTATCAACTTTTCAGCCTCCACATTACCTATAGCCTCATGATGCTCATTTTAATGTTTGTGCTTATTAGGAAGCATATATGTGGGCTACACTCCTCAATGAATGATGATGAAACAATAAACATTAGTTTTAATAAGACATCACCAGTTTTTTATAGGATCCCTTTTAAGATCAAACGCTGATCATACTGATATGTTGGATTTTATATGGCAGGGTATAAATCATTAGTTAAGATTGTATATGCTCCAATAATTACTATATAGGTATTTTATAGTTAAGTGTGGTGATAATATCGTACATATCCTCCTTTGTACAAACAAACTCTTAAAGCTTCGCATACATAAATTGGCAAAGAAGGGCGTATATATTGGCTGTGGATCCAATTAAATGTAAATAATAATATCATCACTCTCTTTCAATTAATGACGGTTCTATAGTTTCACCACATATTATTTGCTATGTAATTTTGAGCACTTTGAATTTTTAAAGGTCCGCCAGAACCACCGACTGGAGCCCCAACAGCAGCTTATATCGAAAAACCTGGAAATAATCCAAAGATCTCCGTATCCTGGGCCGGAAGTCCATATGATGGTGGTACCATCCTAAGAGGTTACACACTTCAAGCCAGTATTAATGAACAGGAATGGACTGATGTAAACACAAGGTAATTATGTGGTACATAGATGTAACCGTAAAATTGGCTTATAATTTAATAATTTTAATTGTATCAACATTTATTATTAGCTCTTGGTTGACCTTCACCCTCGAAAATCCTATACCAAACTCAACTTATCGCTTCCGTGTCAAGGCATTCAATATGTACGGTCATGGTCCACCAAGTCCAGTCTCACCACAAATTCCTATTCCTCCTAGAGAAAATGAGGTCAGTGGAGATCCTGAATCCCTTAACCTCCCACCAGTTCAAATTCGTCTGGCCTCCTTCCAAGAAACCTACGACAAACATGAAGAGCTTGGAAAGGGACGCTTTGGAATTGTTTTTCGTATTACAAACAGGGAATCTGGTCAGGAATTTGCAGGAAAATTTGTCAAGTGTATAAAAGGGACTGATAAGGATAAGGTTCGACAAGAAGTTGAGATCATGAATCGACTCCGACATCCTAAACTTGTTCAACTTATTGATGCAATTGAGACCTCAAGGGAAATTATGCTTGTTACAGAAAAGTAAGGATCCGGCTTAATTATGCTGGATGCTGATCGTGATTTAGATCAAAAAAATGTTAACTGTAACATAATTGTGAGTCGAATTTTCTTGTTTTCAGGATAAATGGTGGTGAGCTTTTCGAGCGGGTCGTTGCGGATGATTTTACACTCACTGAATTTGATTGTGTGGGTTTTATGAGACAAATATGTGATGGAGTTCGTTTCATGCACGAGCAAAATGTGATGCATTTGGATCTCAAGGTAGAAGAGTTTTCTCTTAATTCGATTCTGAAATCAGATTTTTTTTTAGAAAATGGTCCTTACAAAATGTTTTTTCATATTTTCTAGCCGGAGAATATCCTGTGTCTCACCCACTCAACTTACAACATCAAAATCATTGATTTTGGTCTTTCACAAATTTATGACAAAAATTCATCACTCCGAGTCTTATTTGGAACCCCAGAATTTATTTCACCAGAAATTATCAATTATGAACCAATTAGTCCTGCCAGCGATATGTGGGCGCTTGGAGTGATTACATATGTCCTCCTCTCTGGTTTGAGCCCCTTCATGGGTGACAATGATACTGAAACTTTTGCAAATATTACGGCAATTGCCTATGACTTTGAGGATGATGCTTTTGATGGGATCAGTGAGGATGCCAAAAAGTTTATCATGGAGCTTCTTCTGAAAAGACCTGAGTAAGATTATCGTAGCATTTTGCCAATTTAGAGTTAGCGAGTCTAATTTGTGATAATTTTCAAATTGTCAATTCGATATTTGTATTACAGAAAACGGTTAACGGCAGCTCAATGTCTCCAGCATCCATGGTTAGCTTACCCCGAACCAAAGAAGAACATTGTTATTCCAACGGATAAATTGAAGCGGTTCATTATTAGGCGGAAATGGCAGGTAATGTTTTGGTCATAATTTTATATTTTCAGCGGTTTCATCATCATCTAGTACTTCTAAAAACTTGACAGTACCTAAATTGTTAAATTTTAGAAATCTGGAACAGCTATTAGGGCTTTAGGTCGAATGGAGAAACTTTCCTCAAATAGGAAAGGCAGTGATCAGCCTTTGGAACTTTCATCCAGTACAAGGTCAAGTTCTTTAGACTCCAATGCAACTTCAAGTTCGGATGTATCCACCGGTTCGGTTCCTTACCGATCCACCCAAAGTGCTGATAGTGGAATCTACGTTGTTGGAAGTCCAAAATTAGGTAATTTGAAACTTCTTCAATTTCCTATGTTTTTTAGGATTTATGTCAAGATATTGTATTAATTTAAAAATTCAACAGAACCAATAGGTACGCTTGATGAGGTCATGGGAAATCTAAACTGTGGTGAAACCAAAAGCCCCGTCGCCCCAACCTTACAAAGTCCCACTAACTCAAATCGTACATTTGTTCGACAAGATCGAGTGGACAGCTTTGCAAACTCATCCTAAAAGGCCACATTTTGTAACAAAAGCTCTAAAAATTTAATTTAATTCCTTTTAATGAATTTTGAAGACAGCTTATTCGTGCAACTTGGAATCAAAAGAAATTGCAATGCACCACAAATTATATGAACATGCGAAACATTTTATTATGTAAAATAAGTTTATATTTGGCAAAATAAAAATAAAAGCTTAAAGATCAGCCTTAAAGTGAGTTTGAAGTGCATTTAAGATCCCAATTCGATGTACGATTTTACAGAGTAATCGAATAGTAAAAAGTCAGGTTCATATATTTTGTAAAGTAACTTCAGGTCAGCCTTAGAAACCTGAGAGAAATAGGATTTTAAAAAATTGGGAGCATCCCAACTAGCATCAATTTTTAAGTCTGTTTCATTCGAATAATGAGAATGAATTTGACCTTGACCTTGAGTATTTAGGTTGCTATTAGAATTCGACCAACTTTTCCACGTATTGACTAAAACGGCTCTTTCTGGATCATCCTTTCCATAGCCAAGAAGCTCAAAAATAAGTTCTCGGTCTTCCTCCATTGTCTCAACTTTCAAAATGAAATCAAACATTTGACATGGGAAACACTCAATGTATATTGGTCGCCAATGTTCATCCATCAGTCTTGGGTTACTTCGAAGGACAAACTGGACGAATTCGTTGAACGTTGGAGGAATATATTTCTTACTTTGGGTTTGGGGCAATGATGATGAACCTTTCAAACTCATGAAACTATCTGTACGGAATTTAAAAATCAATAGATATTGCCTAATTTAATAAGCTAATGAATTGGGGTTCCAAAATTTTAGAAATTTAGCATTTACCTGAAATATGATTAATGAGATCATGAACGCCCTTCGAGATCGTCATGTTCCCTAAGCTTGTGCCGTTGGCTTTAGCTGACTCAGCTGTAGGCTTTTTCCTAAAAAGGCTAACAATTTTCCTTCCATACTTGACCTGATAAAATCGTCGTCCATCAATCCTTTCCAATTTGT
>JAQIYE010000360.1:0-13522 GCA_034699765.1 Xenyllodes armatus
ACCAAAACAAAAATTACTAAAACATACACATAAAATGATAACTTTTATCTATCCTCAATGGTTCCTGGGATTCTACAATTCCCAAAGGAGAAAAATGAGCAAATACGAACTTCAAATCCAACAAACAATCCTCCGTAATTTGAGTCTCTCAACTTTCCACAACAAAATAGGGAAACTTTATATGAAAAACCGAATGGACTAGAACCCCTCTGAAGCTTCCAGACCAGAATTTTTGAGCTTGAAGCAGAGAGGATACTTTCCAAATAAAATTAAACATTTCAGGATAATAGGGCTGACATATTGACAAAAGGGACATGAGGATGGATGTGATGAAACTGGAATTGACCATTGTTGGACAATGTCCAATTTGCTTTCACCACCATCTCCAAGAGATTTGCATCCATCCACCTACTCCAAGAGTCACTACCATTGTGTAATTCTCCTCCACGTGAAAAATGTAATGTCGGGCTCCTGTCCCGTGGTCCAATCAGGAAAAGTAACGTTCCTTCCAAGTTAGAACTTAAACGACTTTATCTGTTGTGTCCAAAATGAGAATAGTTTGGGACTGACGTCCCTTGACAAATTCTCCAAAAAATCAAGAGAGTAAAGTATCATAACCTTCAACAAGTAGATAGACCAAAAGATTTTTCTCCCTCTTAAACCAAATGGGTCCATGTTGAAGTCAAGTCATGTCATAAATGGCCCACAACAACATTAGAGTTCATGAGTATTTTCCCCCTCTTCCTTGATAAGAAGGTATTGAGTTTTCTCCTGTGAAACGTGTTGTTCCTACAAATGGTCTTATGGTTATTTATTAGTTATATGTTTCGTGTCCCCATTGGGATTGAGTGGAGTCCCACTTTCACCAAAAAGAGAAAAAAACTAAGAGAATAAATGAAAGAAAATACAAAGGGATCCTCGGGAAAGTCCCAGATGGGGACTTGAACTTGACGGCTTTCTCCGTCTTCCTCCTCTCAAAAGTGAAAAAAAACTGGAGAAAAAAAAGAAAACGGAATTTCACTCTTTCATTTCTATCATCTCATAATCTAGCACTGGTTTTGAGATTGAGATAACTTCACTGGAGTCAGGAAGCAAGGTCTCTCCAGTTAATATTTGGGCTTATGAGAAAGTTTTTGGTTGATTTTTTGAACTGTTGAAATGAAGTCTTGGAGTTTGGATTGGCTTAAGAATGAGGTTAAGAGAAAGTACAGAGAGAAAGGATTTTCTGTTTTTATTAATTACAATTCTTACTTTTCCTCTTCCTTTATTACAATGGATTAAAAGTTGGGTTTTATAATTCTTAGAAAAAGACATTTAGTTTAGAGCATTAAACTTACATTACAGTCCGGATTTTAATTAGTTATTTTGTTTTCCAGCATGCGGACCAATGTAAAGTAACTTTGGAAAATATTTGGACAGTTTAATTGTGAAACTTGTATACTAAAATGGGTATTTGATTTGAAATTGGGAAAGCTAACAACTTTTCACAGGTCGGTAGTTGAACTTGTTTAAGAAATGAAAACACCAGCATCTAGCTCCTATTCAAATCAAGAGTCTACAACACACATACTCCATTTTTATTTCATCCGACAAATTGCAGAGTTACAGTAACTGACAGGGCCAGGGAGAAGGAAAAAATTTCAGAAATACACAGAAAGTCATCAACAATCATCCCTTTGATTTGAACCATAATTCTTCTTCGCCTGGAAATCCAAATCTATTTGATACGGACTGACCGTGACTTGGTTAACTTTGGTTTGGAATTCCCTATTTTGTCAGTAAGATAGAAAGGGGAAAATTCACAAAAAGCTTTCAAAAGTGAAATCTGGAGTTTCTTCTTTCTCTTTGATTCTATTTCTCAGGTTTTTTTTGCCACGTACAAGTATAGCCCCTCGATTTTTCCCCTGCTGATTCATATTCTCTTGATGGCTGAAACCGGAAACACTCATGTTCTCAATCTCAACAAAACCGTTCACTCTCCTTCTGTTGACCATGGCCAAACCATTTTGTATTTCGAATTCAGAATACAAAAACAGTCCAAAAATTGGTCCAACTACTCATGCCGTCATCACAAAAAATAGAAGTGAATTCAAAGTCAGTCCACCAAGGGAGATAAAAGGAACCCATTTTCTCTTTTGACCCTTAAAAGTATTTTTTTTTCTCGGTTTTTATGTAGCGTTATTATGATTATATTCTGTTCTTTGAGTCATTTCCTGGGTTTGGCATTCCGCCGGACTTAACTACAACTTACTTCCTCAACTACTAATCGTTTTGTAAAAAAAAGAAGGAGAAATGTCTTTTCTCCCTTTTAACTTTGGAAAGTTATGGGTTTTTTTACACACAAAGGACAAGGGGCATAAGTGAGAGAGCTGTGAGAGCTGCTGACTGGCCATGATCATTACTTTTCTCCCAAACCCCAATGCAAAAAGGACCAACAACTGAATGAACTCAGAGTCTATAATTTGGAATCTCTCAACTCAAAGTACTTTCTCAAAGCTTTCATCCGAAAAAGAGCTCGGGGTTTGTACGTTTAACTTAACATGAATGAAACTAAAAACTTCGGATTGGGAATGAATATGGTTTTTTGCTATAGAAAGCCCGTTCATTTCCTCTCTTTATTGCTGGTGTTCCATGATGAGTTCCAATGTTTTTTGGGGAAAGGAGGAATATCTAATAATAAAAGGACCACGGTTGAGCCGGCCAAGACCCAGTTCATCTTAAATCATCGTTAACTTATTCAGGTTCAACCGAATGAGAATCAGAGAAATAAGGTTGAAAATTTTGGTGGATATAATATAATTCCCAATGTACCTCATGAGGAACCACCGGTTTTTTGGCACACATACTTGCTCTTGGTTTTTGCTCTAAATGAAAGTCGCTTGGGTTTGAAAGAGAGTATGGAATTAATGGCTCTTTTTGGAGCCTTAATTTTCAAAATGTCTATTAACGGGCATTATAATACTCATTTAAATAAAGTCATAAATTCAAATAAGGTTTAAAGTACCAAGTATTTTCGAATGACTTCAGATTCATAAAATGTAAGATTGAACTGAGTTTAATGAGAATGAGAATGTATACCAGTTCTCTTTTGTTTCAAAAAGACGTCCGTTTAGTACAAAGTAGATGACCGGTTACGGCTAGGATTTTCAAAGGTAATAAATTCCTTGGAACTAGTTGAAACCAATTGTAAAGGAAGGGTGATTTGGTAAAAATTGTTTTTACTATTGTGCCAGAGACCCGAATTCCTCCAAATGAACAAATTGCTATTTTACAATTTCTACTTGGGTAGGAATTTTTCGTATAAACGCAATTGCATGCCGAAACAGTTACGGATTACAGAAAAGATATTTCAAATGGATAGCTGAGGCTTCACCTAACCCTTGATATTTGATAGGATCCAACTTCACTGTTTGGAATTCCAAATCATTTGGTTATTCAACAGTACATACACAATAAAAATAACATTTGGATCCAGAAAGACAAAAATGCTGAAGCATTTTTGGTAGTATGAGTTTGATACAAGGCAGGGTTATGTTAGGTCTCCGGAGAAAGAGAATAAGAAAACGGAAGAAAAAAACAAGGAACGAGTTTATACAGCTTTGATGTATAATTTAAAGTGAACTGCGTGAGGGAGAAAGTATATTTTTATACTAACTCATACTCATATGTATCTTTTTCCACAATCCATGGCGTATCCACATCCACCGTTATATTAATAACTATAAATCATTAAATTAAAAAGATAAATCATTATTTTCTCGATATGTGTGTGGTAACCCTGCAAATATAATTTCAGGCATGGTAGAATGGTTTTAAAGAAACGGATTGTAATTATATTATAACCAATGAGTCAAGTACAACAAGGAAACAGTAAAATGGCTTTTAGAATTTTTTCCAATTTGCCTTCACACATTATTATGCCACTGCAGCAGCGTGGTGCTACAAAAATTATAGATGAATCCTCTCTTCAAAACTAAAAGCCAACCAAAATGAAGAGGAGCTGGAAAAGAAACAAAACAAACACACGAAATAACAATATATATTTTTCTAATAAAGAATTCTACGTTCGCTTTCTCCATGCTAAATCTTTTGTCTTGTCTTCCAAGCCTCTCATTCTTTTAGAATTTGATGCTGAACCTTTTAAAAACCTTCTACAGTTCTTTTTAGTAGCTCGACTATGGGATTAAACTCAACTAAATAGGAAGAGGATACATATATTAAAGTAGAGAAATGGAAAATGGAATAATATTTTAATGTGTCCCCCAGCTCCAACAGCCCTTCAGTTCAGGACATTATTATACAAAAGGTGTTGGAACCCGGGTTCAAGGCAATTAAAAAAAATCTTCCTGTGACCCCCTTTGTGTATTTTGTCTCTTTTCATTTTTTAACGAAGGGTTGATTTCTATAGTGTCGTGGAGAACGTTTTTATTTGTACCTTGGGCATCAGCGTATAAAGTCTTGGTTTTGCATTTCTGGGAATTTCTAGGCTTTTTGAGGAAACAATTCCTTAAAAATCCTTAAGGGTGTTAGTGTTAGCGTTAGCTCATCCCTTTCATCCCTGCCTTTGTACACTTTGAGTACAAAATGAGATTTGGCTTTTTATACACAAGACTTTCACTTCCCACTTAGACCCAATTTTCCTCCAGGATTGTTGTAGAGTCGAAGGGAAGAAAGTCACCCCACGGACCATCTTTTTGTGCCTAGTTTGTGGTTCCACAACTCAATCTGTTCAGTCGTGCTCCGACTCTACTCCAAGAATCTCCTTCCAATCCTAAGAGAGTCTAAAAGCGTTCTTTTCATCAAGCCTATTATTTCCAACCGGTGTGTTTTGCCCACTTGATTAAATGTTTTAATCTTTGATCAAAGTAATAAAGCGTGATCATGTTACTTGTTATTGGGCTTCCTGTAGAATATTTGTTCTAATTCAGGCACTGAGAAACGGAAACAATAGTAACTAAAATAAAAGCTAAAAGTAATTGGAGAAGGTTTGATACCACAATTCTCCCGTCATCGTCTTTCATTCTGTTCAAGGTGAGAAGAAATACAAAAAAGTATTGTTTGATTTAAGGATAGTTATGATATTGCATTGCAGAGATCGATAGGCACAATTTGTATATTCTTTGGAAATTACACTGTAAACCTTAGTGCGAGTTTTGGCACCAAAATCATTGACATTTTAGATTTTATGTGATAATTGATAGCATTTTGACTATGAATCATTAACTTGGCATATAGATTTTGGCCGGATAGTTTGTATTTCCAAATTTCATGAAAACATTTTAAATTCATATTTTACCTTCCTAATCGTTTAATTATAATTAAAGACCGGAGTTTCAACTGCGATCCTATTTTAAAAACGTTAAGCTAGTGACATTTTGTCCTTTCTAAAGTATTATTCTTTCGTAAACCAGAATCGCCGTTCCGGTATTTACAAAAAAAATCGCGGTTTGCAATCGCTTAGACATACTTAAAAGACTACATGCTTAACCTTTAGACCCAAACCAATTATTAGCCTCAATTTCTCCAGGCTGCTGGCTCCCAAACGATTCTCCATATCTCAACACCATACTCGATGCCAACCTCCTCAACATTGAGAATGAGAACATATATTGTTTCAATATCCAATTCCAATACACAGAAAACCAATTTACTCTCCATTGTTCTGTCACATCATTCAAATTTAATCTAAACTATATCAGATCATTCGGGGTTTTTGAGTGATTCAAACTGAACATCATGAGACACGATGCCAGAATTCCTTTTACCCCCCTCCAGAATGAACCCTATTATTTCTCAAATATCTGTAAATCCCCATCCATGATACATTTTTTGAGCGTCTCCCATTGAGATCATTGTGAATTGACTTGATTTTCCAGCTGGTTTTTGTATCATAAGATTAAAGTAAAGAACCATGTGAACCTCAAATCTTTTGAAACCACTTATACGTCCCCTATTGTCCTTTAGGCAATGCATGAACAAAAAGTCTCTAGCCTAGAGTTGATTTTCTGATTTTTCCATGTTGATCTTGATGTGTCCAGGGATATAAGGCTGAGGACGAGATGAAATGAATTGTGCTTAAGGGCTCTCTCTTCTCATTGGGGTGTCTCTATCCATTTTATCTTACTGGAAGTGTTGGCTGGAAGGAAGTTGGAGGAGTGAAAAATGAGTTTCTTTTTGTAGGTTTAATGATTATCTTCATCTCTCAAGTCAGTTTCAGTTCAGGCTCATCCCTTCTTTACTTTCTCTAAATCTCATCTTGCTTTCTCTTTTGTTCTGACTTTCACTACATTGCTCTTGTTCTTTTTTTCATTTCTTTCCCCCTTCCTTCCGGTCCCTCTACAAGTAATGGTTATGGTTAACCAGAACCAGAGAAGGGTCCTTGAAGTTCAAGAACCTCATGAAAAAATGTGGAATTGAAAGAGCAAACCTTATGGAAAAGATAAGGTGGTTTTTATTTCTTTCACTTTGAAGGGTTTCTTGTTGTATTTAAACAAAACACCGGAATTACAAGCCCTTGCTTTAAAATTTAATATAAAAACACCATGGGGTAGTATTTGATGGTAGTCTTACCTAATTGAATGTTAGTGAAACGTCAAGACTTCCACTAGCTTGCAACAAAATTTGATGAGATCGTGAGACTTTCTCTTTGGTCTCCTATCGTGATCAAAGACAAGACAAGCATTCCTGTTTTTGGGACCGCTAATTAAAAGTAAGGAATGCTAGTTCCTTTCTACTGCAAGCTAGACTGAAACAAATTTTTTTTGGAAAACCTGAAAGAATTGTACTACATACACAGATTGACTTGTTTGTTGAAAATTCTGGTTTCCATTAGAAAAATGAGTAACGTACTTAAATCAGCAAGCTGTAATACTGAAATTTTAGGAATTCAAGTTTGCATGGATGAATGATCTATAGTGTGTTACTACTACAGCCGAAAATGAATTGTAGCTGAAATGCTTTTTTCAAATAATCATTTTAATCTTCAGTGGGATATGTATTCTTGATTCGTACAAATACGTTCAACGTATAAACATTAAGTTTGACTTTTTAAAATTTATTCTCAATTGCAAACAAAGTATCAAAACCATTACAAACCCGCAAAATAAAAGTTTACATACAAAAAGCGTACGTTATTTTGTAAATGCTGGTTCAAGACCTGTCACTTCTTAGTTAGTTCTTACAACAAATCAGTAATTGCAAATTCAAGTGATTAAAAACATTTTAATTTCTTTGCTGCATGTGTCCGACGCCACATCTTTAAATTTTTCGAGAACACATCTAATAGCAAATATGATTTTAGTTTGGAAAACTTGTGGTTCATCTCAGAACTAAATTCCACTTTACTAATCATGACCACAAAGAGGGTTCTATTGTAAAACTTCAGGACATCATATATCATATCACTCTGCGTTTGAACTATTTATTGCAATAGCAGACACAACAACAGGTCGCGAACAATGCTTCACTGATCAAGCTGAGGTAAAAATAAATGTACAACATCCAGGTGTGATGTCAACTTAACACCTGACTATAAAAAATCCATGCAGGCATATGCCATAATACGAAAACGTTTTTTGGAAATAGAGACAAGACAAACATTGGACACACATTTCTATGTACAAGACACACTTATAATTGGCAGCAGTTCTAGCTACCTCATCCATTTCATATTTCTATTCTCCACTTGCCCCAGAGTAAATTATTCATGAATGAGACCGTCTTGTTTTTGCGTTCCTACCACCATTACAATGTTCGTTAGAATTTCTTCAAGTTCTATACCCCACGGAAAATGGCTACGCTTTAACTTAAATTGTCATTTTCAAGTTACCCCTAAACTAAATGATAATGCTCTATAAAATGTGTTTTCCTTTTCCATATTTTTGGCTGTACATTTATATGGCTCCAACCTCATTACACAGTAATGGTTATGTAAGTCTTGCAAGGGCACTAGGGTGTTTTAGTTTAACTCTAGTCCACCTGAAACTTTGATAATTACAGAAAGCCTACATTTTACAATTTTTTTTTAAAAAAACCTTTGAAATAGTCTAAATAAAAAGATACAAATCGGATGATCTATCAGACGAATATTAAAATGAATTTTAATACTTGTAGATGCATTTATTAAGCAAAGAGATATGTAAAAAAAGAACCAGCGAGTAAGTCACTCCATTCTACTATTACATTTATGCTCAAACAATTGACACATGAAAGGGCTAGTTTATCTTATACTTAATTAAGGGGTGAAACCCCTTTATGGGATCGCACTGTGTGTATGTCCGCCCGCCTGTCCGACTTACGATAACTCAAAAAAGCTTTGAGCTAACAACTTCAGATTTTCAGTATAATCCTCTAAGTTGAAAAGGCTAGGTCTTTGACTTCTCCGCGGAGTCAGAGCTCTTGAGGCTGTTGTCGGAGAACTAGACCTGAAGCTCTAGTTATGCTGTGGGTATATAGGTTAGGTAAAAACAGTAATTTAGTTACTTCGTTTCGCCTTTTCGTTACACTCTAAGTTTAACATATTAATGCTGTAGATAACCATATTTTTATCAGGATTGGTTCATTTTTGAAGTGTTTTTTTGGCCTTCCTTTTTATAGGGGCCATGTACAGCGTCGTAAGTCATTTATACTCAAGGCCACAGCGACAAAAGAGGTCGGGGAACAGATCCCGAAGGCAAGACTTATCGTGTTCATCAAGAATTATAAGCTACTTGAGAAAACGATTCAGCCAAGACAAAGATACGGCCGGAGGTAAGAATTGTAGCTTATAATGAAAACAAGAAATTAAACTGTTTCAAGCTAACAAATCTTTAAACCCCTAGCTATTAAACCCCTAGTAGCTTGTTAATCATTCAAAATTGCTAACCGTTTCTTCCTTAAATTTTCCGTTATTTCTTTACAAAGAGAATATAAAAACCATATCCAAAAAACCAATAAGAGATCCGGGACAGTAATGAAAAATCTAGACAGAAGCAGTCCTAAAGGCTTGATTACAAAACAAGCAAGCTACATCATTTCTATATCCTACTCACTCACGATCAATACATGTAATCTTAAAAAATTCAACCTGCGTACATTAACTCAGGGTATACATTAACTGAACATTCATTGACATGACCGGACAGAAGTTCTGAATACATAAGTCATTTGTAAATAAACGGACAAATATTTTTACACTTTTCTTTATGGAAAAATCGTATGAAATTTGATATTCGAATTTATGTGAATAACAATACGATAAGAAGAAAATAGTAACGATAAATATGACTTCGGTGAAAAACAACAACATTGAACTCATTGAAGGATTTATTGGTTAGTAAAGTACCATCTGAGATCGCTTTAAAAGTTCAGAACGGCTTTAAACAATTCATCATTTAAGCTGTTAAAGTTAGTTTTAAGGGTTGAAATAGGGGGGAAGCTGAACAACGGACAAAGAGATAAAAATCCATGGAGAGATTAGAGATTTTTTGATTCTTCATGTTCTTATGATTCTTTGTAAAAGCTCTCGTATATGCATCAAAGTTCTTCTTAGATTACGAGTTATAAAGATATTAGCAAACGGCAATCCCAACAAAACCAACGAACATTTATACTTGATATGAAACATCTCTGAACATCCGGAACAGAGATATATTAACTGGCATTTGATTTTATCGCCGGGTTAGGGGACCAGCTCCCCTCCATTGCTTTGTACAGGCGTGCTGTACAAATCGACTACGCTCCATGTAGAGCGTAGAGGAATACACATGATGAGAATGAGGTGGAAATTTTACTCACTCCTCTGTAGACAAATGTTATCATGGGCAAAGAATAAGTTGGACTTCAAATTTTGGCTACTCTGGAAGGGGTGAGGGGAGGGGGAACGGTGGGAAAATTTAGTGACATTAAGTACATAATATCAAATGCCAGTTCACATATCTCTTTTCCGGAGGTTCAGAGATATGTTTCATAAGTTGGTATATCAACATTTATACTAAGTTGCTTTTCAAGAAAGTCACAAAATCAAAAATTTTACCGTAAATGTCAATTCGAGAATAAAAATACTTCATTCATTCATTCAAAAATCTATTATGTGATATATATTTAGAAATAGCTGAAGAATAGTGGTACCCAAATTTGGGCCATCTATACAGTTGTGTAGTTTCAGTTTCACTGTTGCATTTTTCAGAAATCCACAAAACTGCGAAAAATGTAATTAAATCCTTCTCTCTGATCAAATTTTAAACTGAAAATTGAGCACAACTGTAAACAAAACGAATCCACGACACCTTGCCACACGTCAATTCGCCACGGACGCATTCGCCATGATTAATACGACATAGGCCAGATTCGCCACATGTACGTTTTGCCACTTTGAATTCTTGCCACAAACATTATTTGCCACACTAACGAATCCGCCCTTACGGCATGATCCGTGTCCATGCATTTCTTTTTTAGGAGGACCAGAGATGGATCCACAGTGAAAATCGTGAATATCTTTAACTATGAGCTCATGTTGAAGCTTTAGGTCAGCTTGTATGAAGAATAGACTTAACGGCTACCGGGAGCTTCTCCAATTGTTGAGCTACAACTCTTCCGGTGCTTTCACCGGTACCAGAACCTTCTCTCAATTTTGAAATACATTTTTTTCGGGCGATTGTATAGGGTTCAGCTTCACAACTATGAGCTGTACAAGACAGGAATTTCTTATACTTTGGTTTTAGGGTAGCTCGACAAATTTGAATAACGATTTGAACACCTCCACGTTGTAGCGGTTTGATCCACATTCTTTCAGTGAAAGTAGAAAACCGGACAGACATGAAAGACAATATCCTTTCTACTACCCTGCAAATTGCAAGTTATTAGCTCAAAGCGTTTTCGAGTTATCGTGTACACGGATAGACAGACAACAGAATCCCATAAAGGAGGTGTGAGGGAATGTTAAATGTGAGGGAATTGCTCTGATGGCTGGGAGAATAGACTTGTAGTCTGAAGCCTCTCGGAGTATAAATACAGCAAATTTGCATTTACATTTACATTTAGGGGTTCACCCTTAATAGTTATTTGTAAGGCGAGTGCGGTAACTGGTATGTTGACTTATTGTGTATGTGTCAAATGGAGATTGTGTCGAGTTTAGCTTTTCATGTGGCGATTCTGGCCTATGTCGTATTAATCATGGCGAATTGACGTGTGGCAAGGTATCGCGGCACCAACAAAATGCCATTATGGTAAACTACAAGTTCCCAAATCCATTTGAATATATAACTAACGGCTAAGGTGGAAATTATATCTGAGTAAATATAAACAGTGCATGCAAGGTTCCTTTGCTAGAACAGAGTTTTTTTTTGACCGATCAACAGAGGTCATATGAAACGGCCCTGCCCTTCTGTTCCCGCTTCCATACAAAAGACAATATTCCATTGTTTGGACAGCGCATTTTGCTTCAATTGGAAGCAAGTCAAATATCAGATTTCATTTGTGAAGCGGTATAAGAAACTTAAATTTATCTTGGGAAAACAAAACGTCAGTTTAAGATACTACCCACTAGCTCAATCCGTCATCCTTTTTTTGGCTTCCGGGGCAGCTTTGTTCTTACCATTACAACGTGGTTCAGGGGATTCTCAGTGACTACCACACTCACAAGGTAGATACCCGAGGTGCGGGTCGAGTTTCTAAAAATTAATCATACCATGTTGTAGACCTTGGGGGAGAATTAGGATGTGCAAAATATCAGAACAGTAAATTCACCTCCCGACGAGAAAACTTGGGTCAAAGGTCACGGCATAAAAAAATCCCAAGGGTCCCCCCTTGGGAACTCGAAATTTTACGTGTTATATTCCATGCTAATTTTCGGAATTTTGATTTCAAGACAATTTTCTTTGATGTGTATTACCATATTGTGGGGTTGGGGTATTGTGTATTAGTGATGCCCAACAACTTCTTTTATTAAACCGGACTCGAACCTGGACTCGAAATGGGTAGAGTCCCAAAATCGAGGACTCGGACTCGTTCTCATACGAGCCACAAAAATCAAGGACTCGAACTCGTTCTCAAACGAGTCTCAAAATCAAGGCCTGGGACTCGTTCTCAAACGAGTCTCAGACTAGACTCGTTTTCATACGAGTGGCAAAATCTAGTACTCGGACTCGTTTATCAACGAGTCCCAAAAATTGTGACCCGGACTCGTGACTCGAGTCAGCGAATCGGTTGTGAGGTTCAATCAACAACCATCATGATGCAGATAAACGTGTAGGAAGAGGTGGAGGTCATGCAAGGCAATACCCACCTGCCAAAAGGGTTAATCTCACATTTCGATGCCGACTCTCTACTTCTACTGACCCAAAGAACCATGATTGTAAGGTCACGGAGCTAAATGTTCCTCTGTATTGGACTGTCCTTACTCTCAAGAAGGAATATGGTCTAAAGAATGGGCAGGAGGGTTACAAGGGATTCACCTTTCATTTCGGAGTGCAACGAATGGCAGGATAAGGATTCGAAAGGGAAGGATGTCAAATTATCTGACCTGAACATCATGGATGGTTAATACGAAAAACTTTACTTTTACTTAACTCTAGTTCTTTTATTAATAGATTTTTTAAGAATGTTTATTAGATACATGTGTTCATTGTAATGTATTTCTTGTCTCTCCAGGTCAGACTGTCTACACCCGTTTTCAGGAACCTTCTCCAGTCGTTTTCATAAAACCGGATGGCAAAAGCTCAATCAAGTTGGACTCTTTGACATGGAATTCGACCATTATGGCGGTGAAGAAATTGTATGCAACTTCTCGGGATGTTCCTCGGGAAAATATCAATTTATTGGATGAAAACCCGGACCCTGTTCGCCTACTCACAGATGGTGAACATCTCAAAAAGTTTCAAAGTAAATTTGAAAATCGATTCATAATTTTGTCAATTTTCGATCGATTACTGACGGCCTTATGTGATCATGCTGTCATCTTTATTTTTTGCATTCTGGGGTCAAACAGGTGGACAACAATTTATATCTTTTAAGAGAAGTTTAGTTTAAAATCCATGATAGTCCTTCGAGACTTCGAAACAAGACAACATAATATCAATTACAGATGTTTCTTTTCTTTAAAGAACCAGAGCTAACTCTATCCATTTAATTTCATTACGTTTAGTTAATGGTCCTTTGTATCGTATCAAGCCTAAGCCTCATCGTCATTCCATTTTATAGCAGGATTTTATGGCAAGCTATATGGTTAGGTTTGTTAAAGGCCCCTAATACTGCGAGAACAGGTTTTGGATTGATTAAGCTTAATAGCTAATCAAAAACTTGCCCTGAATGGGCAAGCTGAAGACCGATCAACCTGCGTCTAAGCGTCGTTTCGTTGGCGCTTGGACAACCTTAAACTCGCTTTATGTTGGCTTTCGGGCATTTTGTTGGTTATCCATAAAGAAACATGACTGTTTCCCAACTGAATCAGATTATCTAAAAATGTCCATAAAGAAGCCTGACTGTTTCCCACCTAAAGCTGAATTTTCTTCAAGATGGAAGCAGTTGTCCAGATGTCATTAAAAAT